>ML247194.1:0-20688 GCA_005239495.1 Nicotiana undulata | reverse complement strand
ATTCACGACATATGATTACGCGAGCATACCATGCATATTTGATTACTATGAGGTCGGATGTCGACCATGGAGGCTATCAGAGTTTCAGTATCAGGTGTTATCTCTATTACCCTTTTTACATCAGCTATGTATGGTTCTACTTTTTGCCTTACATACCAGTACATTTTTATTCGTACTGATGTCCAGTTTCCTGGGGACACTGCATTTTTGTTTCGTGCGTGCAGGTCCAGGTAGGGACTCTGATCGATCCCTCCGCTAGGATTTCGGGGTTCAACTGCGAGTTGGTAAGCTCCACCTCTTCCTGGAGCTTTCATAGGATGGTTAATTTTGTCGTACAGTTTGGGTATAGTCGAGGCCTTGTCCCGACAGTGCTTATGACACTCTTAGAGGCTATTGTTGACATAGTATTCTGGGTCTTTTTGCAGCTTTTAGTCTCCAGCCCATAGGCTTGGCATGTATATATATGTGTGTAGGCATGTATGTCTTTGGTCGCGGCCTCGTCGGCTAGCTAGTACTTTATTATTTTGGCTTGTCTACCTTTGTTTATATGTCTTATTATTATTCAGGTCATGACCTTAATGGTCCAAGCTTAGTATTTCAGATGTTGTGCTGGCTGATCTGTGGGGCCCCCAGTGTAGTTAGCTAGTATGTTTAGTGGCTAACTCGATCGAATACAGTATCGAGTGCCAGTCGTGCCTCCCCTAGTTTGGGGTGTGACAACATTATGAATTTAATCCTCAAGTTTTCATTTCTTCTTATTAACGTGACAGCCCAGGAAGTTAATTATATTTTCCTGTAACTATAAACATTCATGTCTTGTTTTTCTGTTATCTTAAAATATCTATGTAATAGGGCATACAATGATTAATACTTAATTGAAATTTGAAAACACCTTCTCATTCGGCGTTTCAATCTCAAACCTGTGGAGTTTCTTTTATACGTGAATATTACGTTTCCAAAACATCATTGTTCAGTGGTTAAAAAGATAGTAATTATCGAAATCTGATTCTGATTTTTACCTTAAAGTTGTTGGGTAACTATTTCTGCTAGTATCCTTGATTAGTCATGCTTGGTTAAATTGTCTAAACTGCCTGTCCTACGAACTAGCCACAATTAGGATTGGCCAAAAGAGTTGAAACAATTTGGGGCTAAATATGGTCGTAGCCCGAAACATGCTATCTTTAGATTAATGAAATTCACTTCTAGGCAATCCTCTAGGTAGAACCATACCTTTAGATTGAAACTTGATAAAGAATGGGATATTATTCCCAAAACTACCATAATTTACACTCGGGAGTGGAAACTCATGCCCCCGACTCTCAACTCCAAACAATAAGTAAAACACGCATTAGCAATTACGGGTGCATTTCATGTGACGTGTTTGCCGTTTGTTCAAAAACAACAAGTGCGCGCCATCGTGACTTGTCTAAGATAAATCCATAAACGTCCTAATTGATCTTAAAACTAAAATGCTCCTTCAAATAGAAAATACGTAAAGAATGATCGAATATTGCCTCAAATAGGCACTATAAAACCGTCATGACCAATAGTTTCGACTACGTAATCTACACTCGGGTTCGAAAACTCATGTCCCCGTCTTCAAACTTCAAATCATAATAAAATCACGTGTTGCAATTGCGGGTGCATTTCATATGGCGTAATTGTAACATGTCCAAAGCATAACGAGTGCACGTTCTCGTGACTTGTTTTCAAGATAAATCCATACTTATCAAAAGCGGCTAAATTTCAAAGAGTTTAAATATGTAATAGGCTAAAACACGTAAATAATGGGATAATTTAGGCCAAATAATAATAGTTAAGCGACTGTTCTAGAACCACGGAACTCGGGAATGCCTAACACCTTCTCCCAGGTTAACAGAATTCCTTACTTGGATTTCTGGTCGCAGACAAATCAAAACAGAGTCAAATCTTCCTCGGTTTAGGATTTTCAAAACAAAACGGTGTCCTGGAGCATTGTCAAAAATCCGGGTGGCGACTCTGAAAATTAATAAGAATCCCAAATTTGAATAATGTCACTTAAAGTGGAAAAACTCCCTTATTACCCCTTCATTAACACAGGGGTAGTGAAAAAAGGAGGTGTGACAGCTCTGGCAACTCTACTGGGGATCGAACCCAGAATCTCTGGTTCAGGGTTCAAGAACTCGAGCTTATATAATTGTTATGTTTTGGCTGTCATTATCTGATTTTACGTGTTTAAACCTGATGTGCTAATTTCCGCATGTACCGCTTTGATATTATTTGAATTGCATATAAACTGTGTCGAAACCCTCCTTCTCTCCGAGTCCTCTAAATCATCTGGTAAGTGTGCACTTCGTGTGACTTCTTTTTTGTTAGAGTCATCCAAATTTTAGAACGAGGTATGGACAAGTTGCAAAGCCGATGAAGCTTCTGTATTCCCGGTACGCTGCCCCGACCTCGGCTCGAGCTGTCCGCTCGGGTAAGCCTTGTTTAGAACAAAACCCCAGGGTATAAGCCTAGTATGACATAGCCTCATGCCGCATCCCTAGTAGGAACGTTTATTTTCATCACGTACTTTTGACTTAGGGGACTCAACACAGGGGTTGGGTCCGTCTAGGACAGGTGAACCCAAAATGAAAGACCATCCTGATGCATCCTACTTGCTATGTGTACAACATCTTGTTACAGTTTGTTTGTTGACCGGCTAAAAGAAGATAACAGAAGAGCCAAGAGAGGAATAGAATAGGAGATTTACCCGATTTTGGAAAAAGCCACGATATTCAAAATCATCCCGAAACTCTGCCAAAATTTCTAAAAAAAATAAATGGAAAATAGTATTTCAAAACAAAGAGAGTCGGTGCATATTTTTAAAAATTGTGTCGAGATTTCCCGAACTATACATTGTTTGATTCTCACCAGACGTGAGATACGTAGGCAACCCTCATCGGGTCCAACCTTATTTTCAAAACCAAAATAGAAAATACGCCCGCAAAATTAGGTGATGCGTTCTTGCCTAAATAGCCAATTGTCCCAACGGGGTGCCAGAAGGCTGTTTTTGCAAAACAAATAGTCACTTATAGTCTTTTCAAATATTTATTTTTGGCCCAACTAGCGAGCACAGCCCTAAAAGCTTCCTATCCGAAGTATTGAAGGGCCGTATTCGCAAGGGGAGTCCATTTTTCTTTATTACAAAACTTTTGTAAAAACAATAACACTTTTTCGCATTCAGTCAAAACCTTTTATGGCTTTGCTTTCTTAATCAAAACATTTAAACAAATGTGCAGGATGAATACAATTGAAAACACTCCCTTTAGGGCCGTCGAGGAAATTCCCGTGGGACTCCATATGTGGTAGAGTGACCTGGGGGAAGTTAGTAGAAAGTCTGCCGTAAAAGCTTTGGGCGGACTCACTGGCCTTCTATAAATCAATCCGAGGTTGGATATCGTCGAAGATTTAGTGTAATTTTGGGACCCTGCCCACAATGTGTTCCACTTTTCAGACTTTGAGTTGACACCCATGCTAGAGGAAATAGCGGGGTATGCTGGTCTCGGTAACAATCTTAGAATCCGGTATCCTGTTGCACCCAGGTCGGTAACTCCACATAAGTTCTTGGATATTTTGAACATTAGTCGGGACATTCAAGACTCACACCTGACTGAAGGGTTCCGCACTTTCTATTTCCTGTACAAACGTTATGGAGATCCTTGGGGCTATGAAGCTGAAAATACGGTTCTGACTCACCACAAGAACTAGGCTAAATGGGAAGACCGCAGGGGGTTAGCTTTCGTGGTAGCATTCCTGGGCACATTAATCTGCCCCAGAGGTGACGGACTTATAGATATCAGACTGGCAGGGATGTCGGATTTCATGATGAAGAAGAACAGTGGCACGCTTATACCAATGATCTTAGCCGAGATTTACCGTGCTCTGACAATTTTCCTATCTGGGGGAAAGTTCTTTGAAGGGTGCAATCTGCTCCTACAGATTTGGATGATCGAGCACCTTTGTCACCGCCTAGGTTACATGAACTACGACTTAACCGGTCTGAATTGTATCGAAGAACACAGTACTCGAGTAGAGGGCCACAAATTTCCTGAGGGCACAGAGGCCTGGCACTCATATTTGAGTGACCGAATCGAGTGGACTTTCGGATGGCTCCCTGTCGGCGAGGTTATCAATATGTCCGCTAAAGTGTGCTATCTCTTGTTAATGGGTCTGCGGAGTATCCAACCATATGCCCCACATCGGGTCTTACGGCAGTTGGGTAGACAACAAGGCATCCCACATGACGAGGACCTAAGACAACAAGCCATTGAGTTGTGTCCGAGAGCTACATTTCCAAAAAACAGGGTCCGTCAGATCTGGAACCAGTGCAGATTCTTAGAGCCTCAGACTCGGGTAAGAAAATTATCTCAAGGGAAGTGGAGCCATCCTATATTTCTTGGTATGGTAGAAGAGGCCGAGAGCATCAAGAACCGGAGCGACCTGCGAAAAGACCTCACGTACAACATTTTACTGAGTAGACACAAGAACACTGGGGTTGGCTAGAAAAGGAAAACAACTATCGGGCTACAATAAGTAAACTGGAGGCCCAAATCCGAGAGCTCAAATTTGAAAACACTTTACAAACTGCTGCAGCCGAAGGGGAAAGAAACAGGTTGAACAAAGAAAATGAAGCCCTCCGGGCTCAGATCCAGAAAATGAGGATAGCCAGTGAAAACCTTGAAAGAAGTAGAGATGACGAAAGACTTGTCACCAGTCTCAGGAAAAAGTTGTGTAGATATGGCGATGACCTGGACAAAGCCGAAGAAGATTTGACCCGAGTCCAAGCGAAGCTGGCAAAGAATGCAGAAGAAAGGGCAGAATTTGTGGAGAAATTGAAGAGAAAGCATGACCAAGAAGTTCTGGGTTTGAAAGAAAGAATGACCACCTTTGAAAACGAGATGGCCAAACAAGCAAAGAGGTTTAAGGCAGAAAGGGAACAATGCTATGACATGATAGCCCAGTTGGAAGAAGAATTACGACAATGGCAAGAGCAGAGTCACAAAGACGCTCAGGCTTTAGAGGCAAGATCTCAGCAGCCCGGGCGTCTACTTCATGAAAAAGGTATCATTAGACAAAGGGTCCGGGAGATAGCTGATTACATTGTCACCAAATTCCAGGAATGCGAAGATATGACTCGGACCACCTTCTTCTCAGCGGTCATTATATTCGTCCGCAAGATAATGGACGACCTCTACCGCCTCCAACAAGATATAGCATGCAGGACCGTGGCAAGGACGAATTATGCCCCACGGGTCCCTGAAGTAATGGAAGCACTGATGTATTTTTGATATTTCTTGAGTCTGTATTTTATTTTCCTGCTGTAGTCCTATCTAAGTCCATTGTAGTTTTTACATTTCCAAGAAAACATGTCTTAGGCCTTTTGTAGTTTTTAAAATTTCAAAAGAAGTGTACTGAAGTTTCTTATGAAGTTGAAAGTATTTTTATCTAATGAATGCAAAAATGTTTAATTCCTTCCTTCAGATTTATCCTTTGAACTACGTAATGATCTGATTCACGCGGCGCCGTGATACGTAGGCAATCCACATAGGATTCAATCATAATCTTAAGAAACGAAAGTGATCAAGACATAATAGGGCAAAAAATAATATAATGAAAGAAAGAAAAGAGTAATTAAAAAATAGAAAAAGAGGGAAAAGTTCAGATCCGAGAAAATAAAGCCGGGATGAAACACACAACTGTTGCAAAACATATATAAAGCGTTCAATTGCCTAGGTGCATTGCATACCCCAAACATGTGATTCCCTATGTGATAAGTGTTTCAACCTAACGTTTTGTTAGTTCACTCTTAAGGTGTTTTTCTAAGGTGGTTGGTTTTTGCGGTAACCTAGCTTCCCATCCTTACTTCACTAGATCAAAAGGAAGCATAGAAATGGCATCCGAAAGTCACTTATCAATCGTCAACTCTTTTGTGGAGGACCCGAATCCAGTCATCCCAACATCTGAGTCGGCCACAGCTGAAGAGAACAGGATTCTGCGTTACCGCATGATGGAAATGTGGGACACGTGGTCCAATGGTAGGGAACCGCCCAGTTCCATCCCAGATTTCCCCGAGATAATCCCCAGGACATGAGAAACTTCCAACATCCCTATAAGTTACCCAGCCACGCCACTCGGATACCCAACTATGTCAGCTCATTTTGTCGGAAGGCCTTTTGAGGTTCGCCCCCAGGTTCTGTTTTATAGTGCATCGTCCAACATCTTCACCGCACCACCAAGTTCCGCCATGGCTCCACCCACTATCACCAGGCCAAGCTTTGAGCCACCGACATTTACATTCCAAACGCCATCATTTCTGGGCACCACTCATGTCACTCCCGATTCATACCCCCAGTAACCTCAGTATGAAGTTACTTTGGGATGAGATAAGAAAAGCCCCAAGCACAAAGAAATGGCTCGGAAAATGAAGAGTATCGAGCAGAGCCTCAAGAACATACAGGGGCTGAGCGGGCAGAAAAGCGTCTCCTATGCTGATTTGTGCATGTTCCCGCACGCCCATTTGCCTCTCGGGTTTAAAACCCCCAAGTTTGAAAAATATGACGAACATGGGGACCCCATAGCTCATCTGAAAAGGTATTTCAACCAACTCCGAGGAGCAGGTGGGAAAGAGGAACTTATCATGGCATATTTCGGAGAGAGCTTAACAGGGATTGCATCAAAATGGTACATGGACCAGGATATATCCCACTGGCACGTGTGGGATGACCTAGCCCGGTACTTTGTTCGACAATTCCAATACAATGTGGATATCGCCCCCGATAGAAACTCTCTATCCAAACTTAACAAGAAGTCCTCAGAAAGTTTCAGAGAGTACGCTATTAAGTGGCGCGAGCAAGCTTCCAGGGTCAAACCTCCGATGTATGGGGTCAAAATGGTCAGTGTTTTTCTGCAAGCACAAGAAACAGATTACTTTCAAAATATGATGTCCGCCATGGGCAAACCATTTGCAGAAGTAATCAAAATTGGAGAAATGGTCTAAAGACCGGTCGTATCCTGATCCAATCGGCAATAAGAGCAACCTCCCAGGCCATCCAAAACGAATCCGGGAGTGCAGCTAAAAGAAAAAAGAAAGAAGAAGGGGCCATGATGGCCTCCGATGTCAGGGGTTCTAGGCAATACTCAGGTCCATTGCTCAAAACTTCCCAACACTACTATCCTCACCAAAACACAACTTATACTATATCCCCTTTTCCGTATGCGGTGATGAACGCTCAACCGCATCTCAGGCCGCAACAACAATACAACCAGAACAGAGCTCCACCCCCAAGAAATAACCATCCTCCCCCAGCTCCATATAATCCACGCCCTCCTCAAAAAAACTACCCGTACAATGCTTACCCCCATGAGCCACCAAGGAGACTCAATTTCACTCCTATCGGTGAGCCATATTCAAGTCTTTTACCAAAGTTAGTCCAGATGGGGCTTCTGCAGCCCGTACCTCCGACCAGGCAAAACCCAACATCAGTGTCATACAAACCCGGAACCAATTGTGCCTACCATTCCAGAGCAGAGGGGAACAACACGGAGGATTGCTAGACTCTCAAGCGGGCTGTGGAGAATCTTATAGAGAAAAAGAAGGTAATGTTAAGGGATGAAGAAGCTCCCAATGTGACTAACAATCCATTGCCCGCCCATAACAATGGGCCCGTTATCGGCATGATCTGCTGAGGACCAAGATTTTGATCCAGCTTTGAAGGCTATAATCTCCATCACAGACATGGAGAAAAAGCCAAGGCAGCACCCAAGCCGGTCCAGGAAATGAAGAAAAGTAAACCCATCCCTCGAGACACGAGGAAGGTTGAAATCAAGACAAAAAGAGGACCCTCTAAAGATGCTGTTCTTTACATCCCCAGAGCACCCAAGAAGGAACAAGGCATGTTAAGTCCTCCCAGGAGGCTACAATTCAACAGAGCCATAATGAACGGCCCAACAATGTATGTACCAAAGGGGACGTACGTGGCGCAGGGGCAAATAATTTCACCAAGGCTGAATGAGCCCATGGTTATTAGCCACGCATCACAAACTCCCGTGAAGGATACTACTGCCGTCCCTTGGAACTACAACAAGACGGTAGTAACATACAAAGGGAAAAAGATCACAGGGGAACCAATTGAAGCAAACTCCTCTGAGAAATACCTCAATCTGAAAGAGCTGGCCAAAAACAAGCACAAACGCTTCCCTCTTGAAAGACCTATCACTGCCGGAGAGGCTGAAGAGTTATTTAAGAAGATGAACATGACTGAATACGCCAAAATTGAAGAACTCAGGAAAACTCCTGATCAAGTATCACTCTTATCTTTGTTGATGGGCTCAAACGAGCATCAGAAAGATACTCTTGAAAACGCTGAATGAAGTGTATGTGCCAGCGGAGACCTCAGTCGAACAATTAGAAAGAATGGACGAGCGTTTCTTTGAAGTAAACAAAATTTCTTTCAGCCGGAATGATCTACCTCCCGAGGGAGCCGCTCACAACAAAGCCTTACACTTAACAGTTAAAAGTGAGGGATATTATGTGAAGAGCGTTATGCTCGATGGAGGTTCCGGAGTAGATATTTGCCCTTTATCAACACTACAGGGAATGTGAATCGGCACTGAGAGAATCATGCCAAATGACGTCTGTGTCCACGCCTTTGACGGTATCAAAAGGGACACCATCAACGAAATAGACATAGTCATGACAATCGGCCCTGTGGATTTTACGGTAACCTTCCAAATCTTGGATATGGATACCTCATGTAACTTCCTACTAGGAAGACCATGGATCCACGCTGCCGGGGCAGTGCCATCTACCCTCCACCAGATGGTCAAGTTTGAGCATGAAAATCAAGAGATAATGGTCCATGGGAGGACGAGCAGTCAATATACAGAGACCCCTCGGTCCTCAGCCTCGAAGCCAGAGAAGGAAGTGAGCATATTGTCTATCAGGCGTTTGAAATTGTGCTTGCCGATCAGCACGAAGAAGGTACTCCGTGCCCGCAGCCTTGTCTATCAAATGCGTCAATTATGGTCGCTACCGACATGATTAGACATGGATACAAACCCGAAAAAGGTTTTGGGGTGTCCTACAGGGTATCACTGAACCGATCTCTCTACCTGTCGCTGAAAAATTATTCGGCACAGGTTTCCAAGCCTCAGATGAAGATGTGAAGTGGGCCGATACCCGTAAAAGAAATGGATGGGACCTCAACTAGTCCCACATATTACTGAGACTTTCATCGAACCGCAATATGTCGAAGAAGAAGAGGAGGCCTTTACGGCTGAAGAAATTGAAGGAATTTGCGAGGCCATGAAACAGATGTTGTATGAAACCAACATGGTTCATCCAGGAGAAGGCTCAAGCACCGCTGAGGTGCAATACATGGGCCCAAACGCCAAGTTGCACAATTGGAAGGCTACTCCATTCCCCGTCAGGCGGGAGTCCCGGTAGTTTATTTTTGCCATCTTTCCTGCACTATGAGTTATTTCAGGGTGTAACTCAAGTGTTTTTAATTTATTGCCTTTTGAATACCGATGTAAAACCTCCTACGTTCAAATTCAATGAAATGAAATCAAAATTTCATAGTCTATTATTCTTTCTGATTTTTGCCATCTTTCCTGCACATGACATGCTTGCGGACTTCATGCTCTGATCTTAATACGCTGTCTAACCTCGAAATAATGAATCAAGAACCGGAATATGATGAAGAAGAGGCTTTTAGGGAAATAAACCGAGAATTAGAACAATTCAAGAATAAGCCTAAGCAAAACTTAAACTAAACAGAACCCATCAATTTGGGTAATGCAGAAGAGGTTCGAGAAACCATGATAAGCTTCCACACTGATGAAAGAACTAGGGATGCTTTGATTCAACTTCTATTTGAATTCAAAGACGTGTTTGCTTGGTCTTATGACGACATGCCCGGACTAAGTGTGGACTTGGTGGTACACAAATTGCCGACCTATCCCAGTTATCCACCCGTCCAACAGAAGCAGAGGAAATTTAAAACATACATGAGTGACAAAATCATAGAAGAGGTCACTAAACAATTAAAAGCTGGAGTGATCTGAGTGGTCCAATACACCACCTGGCTGGAAAATATGGTTCCAGTACCTAAAAAGAACAGAAAGGTCATAGTATGTGTCGACTACCGAGATTTGAATAAAGCGAGCCCCAAAGATAACTTTCCACTGCCAAACATACACATCTTGGTTGACAATTGTGGCAAACATGAGGTACAGTCTTTCGTGGATTGATATGCTGGATATCACCAGGTATTGATGGATGAAGAAGATGCAGAAAAGACAACCTTCACTACACCCTGGGGCACCTATTGTTACCGAGTCATGCCGTTCAATCTAAAGAACGCTGGGGCAACATATATGAGGGCCATGACCGCCATGTTCCACGACATGATGCATCAGGAGATTGAGGTATACGTGGATGATGTGATTATTAAATCCAGGACGCAAGATAACCATGTCCAACATTTGAGGAAATTCTTCGAACGCCTGCGTAAGTATGATCTGAAACTAAACCAGGCCAAGTGTGCCTTCGGAGTTCCATTTGGGAAATTATTGGGGTTTATAGTCAGCCAACGGGGCATTGAGCTGGACTCGACAAAGATAAAATCTATTCTGGATCTCCCACCTCCAAGAACCAAGAAGGAGGTCATGAGTCTGCTGGGTAGGTTGAATTACATCAGCATATTCATCGCTCAGTTGACATCCACTTGTGAGCCTATTCAAGCTGTTGAAGAAAGATGCAGTCGTCAAATGGACAGACAAATACCAGAACGCTTTCGACAAGATCAAAGAATATCTGTCGAACCCGCCGGTGCTAGTCCCACCAAAACCAGGAAGACCTTTGTTCTTATATCTGACGGTGTTAGAAAATTCCTTCAGGTGCGTTCTCGGGCAACATGACGCAACCGGGAAGAAAGAACATGCCATATATTACTTGATCAAGAAGTTCACGAGCTACGAAGCCAAGTATAAGCTGTTGGAAAGAACTTGTTGCGCTCTAACTTGGGTCGCTCAGAAGCTCCGACATTATTTGTTGGCTTATACCACCCACCTTATCACTAGGCTGGATCCACTGAAGTACATATTCCAAAAGCCGATGCCCACCGGGAGATTAGCAAAGTGGCAGATTTTGCTCACCGAATTCGACATAGTCTATGTCACTCGCACGACAATGAAAGCCCAGGCCTTGGCAGATCACTTGGCAGAAAATCCTGTCGATGATGACTACCAACCTCTAAGTACTTACTTCCAAGATGAGGAGGTAAATTCAGTCGAGATAACTTCTGAGGACGTCAGCACTTGGAAAATGTTCTTTGACTGAGCTGTAAATGCAAAAGGTGTTGGGATTGGGGCAATCTTGATTTTACCCAAGGGACAACACTATCCTGCCATGGCCCGCCTTCGGTTCTTCTGTACAAACAATACTGCCGAATATGAAGCTTGTCTAATGGGTATGAACATGGATATTGACATAGATGTAGAAGAGTTATTGATCATGGGGGATTCAGATTTGATCATCAAACAGGCTCAGGGAGAATTGGAAACTCGAGACGTTAAGATCCTTCCATACAGACAACATGTGGAAGATCTTAGCAAATTATTCAAAGTTGTCGAGTTCAGATATATTCCTCGATGCCACAACGAGTTAGCCGAGCATTGGCTACCCTAGCTGCAACGCTGCCATATCGGGGTAATGTTCACATTGACCTGTCTGAAATTCAAATCAAGGAAAGGCATGGTTATTACAACACGGTCGAAGTAGAGCCCGATATCCAACCATGGTATCACGATATCAAAAGATACTTGAAAACAAAAGAATATCCAGAGCAGGGCAATGGGGACCAAAAGAGAACCATCCGAAGACTCGCCAGCAGTACTGTATAAGAGGACTCCCGATCATAATCTATTAAGGTGTGTAGATACCAAAGAAGCCGAAAATATTATGAACGAGGTGCATTCAAGAGTATGCAGTCCCTACATGAACGGGTACGTCCTCGCAGAGAAAATCTTACGGCCCGAGTATTATTGGATGACCATGGAGAAAGATTGTTTCAGCTTTGTCCGAAAATGCCATAAGTGTCAAATACACAGCGATTTGATTCATGCACCACCATCAGAATTGCATCCTATGTCAGCACCCTGGCCGTTTGTTGTCTGGGGAATGGATGTCATCGTGCCGATCGAGCCAAGGGCCTCAAACGGGCACAAATTTATCTTGGTCGCTATCGACTATTTCACAAAATGGGTCGAGGCAGTCACATTCAAAGTTGTCACTAAGAAAGCAGTGGTGGATTTAGTGCACTCTAATATCATCTGTCGTTTTGGTATCCCAAAGACTATCATTACCGACAATGCCGCGAATCTGAATAGTAACCTGATGAGGGAGGTATGTGAACAATTCCAAATCACACACCGAAATTCTACCCCATGCCGACCTAAAGCCAATGGCGTCGTTGAAGCAACAAACAAAAATATCAAGAAGATCCTCAGGAAAATGATTCAAACTTCCAGGCAATGGCACGAGAAATTTCCCTTTGCATTATTAGGATATCGCACGACAGTGCGCACGTTGGTTGGAGCTACTCCTTATCTATTGGTTTATGGCACTGAAGCCGTAATACCCGCAGAAGTTGAAATCCCCTCCCTTCGGATTATTGTCGAAGCAGAAATTGAGGATGATGAATGGGTCAAAACCCGATTGGAGAAATTAACTCTGATTGATGAGAAAAGGATGGCCGCAATTTGCCACGGGCAGTTGTACCAACAAAGAATGGCCCGCGCCTACAACAAGAAAGTGCAGCCTAGGAACTTTGAAGTAGGGCAACTTGTTTTAAGATGTATCCTCCCACACCACGAAGAGGCGAAAGGAAAATTCGCCCCGAATTGGAAAGTCCATACATCATAAGGAAATTTCTTCCAAAAGGAGCATTGTATTTGGGAGACATCGAAGGAAATGACCCCGAAACGGCTGTCAATGCAGATGCAGTCAAAAGGTATTATGTTTGACATTTTCGTGACGATGATGCTTATGATCGAAATGACGAAGGATCTCATTCATGTTACCCCAAACACTATCATTTTTGTAAACCTTTTGAGCCGGTTACTCTTCCTTGACTACCCTCTTTGGAACCTGAAAATAAAAATAAAAAAATAAAAATAAAAATAAAAATAAAAGAAAAATAAAAGAAAAATCAAAAGAAAATCAAAGGAGAAAAAAAAAACATAACTCCATGAACTATGTTTGACTTGATTCCGAAAGGATACGTAGGCAACCTCTCCCTGGGGTTCAGTCACACCAAAATAAAAATCCACATTTTCCCAAGAGTTTAAGTTGGGGAAAGTGTTGAGATTCCACAATGATTCGCTTCAAAGTTCCAAGGTTGTAATTCAATACAAACTCTTTTACCCCAAATCCTATTCATGTCCTTCCGATCGATCGGCAAAGAAAACCCAGAAAGGGAAGATACATCTATCTAGACCTCATACAAGCTATGAGAGAGTCTTATCGGTGAAAACCCACACGGGCACCATAGGCGACAATGAGTAAAGAAATTAAAAATGAGAGAGTCCTGTCGGTGAAAACTCGCAAAGAGCACTACAGGGCGATGGCGAGAAGAGAAATGAGAGAAGTTAGCTGGTGAAAATCCGAAAAGGGCACTACTAATCGAAAAGAGGATGATTGGTCATTGATATCGACATGGTCTGGGGCAAGGTTCCTCAACCTCGAGTTAAAAGTCCGGACAAATTTCTGAGAGTCAGATGGTTTATATAGATCAGGCATCTAGTCCAAGACGCATGTCATGTTCATTGAAAGCCGCGTACACTCCAGATAAGTCCTTTTCCTCTCCCCGAAAGGGATATTTCTTGTCAAAATTCATTGTCTCCGTTTCTTTGTTATTCTCTTTCAATCCCTTCCAGTCCGACTCTATTTCTAAGGTAAAACAAGAAAGGATGGAAAAACTGACTTACAAGGTTCTCGTTTGACGCAAGTCAATATGCAAAGGGCACCGAGCCTCATCAGGAGGGCATCAAGTCGATCCCGACTGGCCGCAACGACCGATGCTTTAAACACAACTTTTGAAGGGAGAAGATCAAATCGAAATTCCTATAAAGGCAATTGAAGTGAAAGGTTAAGTCCCACGTGGCTAACCCTCTCAGAAAAAATTGAAAAGCCAAAATGCTCCAAATGCTTTAAAGTCAAATGGAAGGAAAAATCAGAAATGAAAGGCCAATGAAGGCAAAATAAAGTTGGAAAAGGGTTAAGTCCCACACGACTAACCATTGCAGCAGAATTCGAGGGGCCAAAAATTCCCCCCGATGCTCTAGAAATCCAAAAGAAAAACAAGTGAAAGGCCTTTAAAGGCAGAATAAAGTTGAAATATTGGGTCCCACGTGACCAATCACCACAACAAAAGCTGGAAAGCCAAGGTCCCCGTATTTTGAAACGAAACCCAATCCCCAGCATGCAAGAAAGCAAGCAAGCGGTTGAGATCTTCGTCAAAAGAGCCGAGATCAAACAGTTGAAATAATCAAGGGCGCAAAACCAACCAACCGTTTCAAACTAACAAATTGTTCTTTGTTGAAATAAGAAACAGGTCTGACTCAAAAGCAACCGTGCAAAAAGGAGGTGTAACCATGAGAAAAGGCGCAAGAGCTAAAAGCAGCTCTGCAGCAACAACTCCAGAAGGGGAGTTTTTCTTCAAAGTCCTTTCCCGCATTCATTCAAAAAAAAGGGGTATAGGGTATAGGATCTCCAGACCCTAGCTACATCTTTCCGACATGGGAGTACACGCTCCCTAGTCTATGCCAATTAAGGGTATACATTTCCTAATTGATATTTTCTTTTCCAATTAAGGGTACATTCCCTAATTGCTGCTTTTTCCCCCAATTAAGGGTATGCATTCCCTAATTGATGACCTACTTTTCCAATTAAGGGTATACATTCCTTAATTTAATGTTTCCTTTTCCAATTAAGGGTATACATTCCCTAATTGATGTTTTCTTTTCCAATTAAGGGTACACATTCCCTAATTGATATTTTCTTTTTCAATTAAGGGTATACATTCCCTAATTGATTTTCTTTTCCCGACATGGGTGCACATGCTCCCAAGTCGATGCCAATTAAGGGTATACATTCCCTAGTTGATGTTTACTTTCCCAATTAAGGGTGTACATTCCCTAATTGATGTTTTCTTTTCCAATTAAGGGTATACATTCCCTAATTGATGTTTTCCTTTCCAATTAAGGGTATACATTCCCTAATTGATGTTTCTTTTTTCAATTAAGGGTATACATTCCCTAATTGATTTTCTTTTCCCGACATGGGTGCACATGCTCCCAAGTCGATGCCAATTAAGGGTATACATTCCCTAATTGATGTTTCTTTTTTCAATTAAGGGTATACATTCCCTAATTGATTTTCTTTTCCCGACATGGGTGCACACCCTCCCTAAGTCGATGCCAATTAAGGGTATACATTCCCTAATTGATGATCTGCTCTTCCAATTAAGGGTATACATTCCCTAATTGATGTTTTCCTTTTCAAATTAAGGGTATACATTCCCTAATTGATGTTTTCCTTTTCCACTTAAGGGTATACATTCTCTAATTGATGATTTTCATTTTCCAATTAAGGGTATACATTCCCTAGTTGATTTTCCTTTTCCCGACATGGGTGCACACGCTCCCTAGTCGATGCCAATTAAGGGTATACATTCCCTAATTGATTTATTTTCAACATAGGGTATACAACCCCTAGTTGATAGTTCTTTTCCGACATAGGGTATGCAATCCCTAGTTGATTTTCATTTTGCAACATAGGATCACCAGCCCCTAGTTGATCTTGCTTTGAGATGTAGGGTATCCACTCCCTAGTATGCAATAACTCCGGGTGCACTGCTCCCGAGTTTTCATCACTTTCAATAACAATATAGTGTAGATTTCCTTACAATAACTCACGAAATTGTCCTAGTGAATACTGGGACAGAAAATTCCGTTCGTTTGTTTTGATTTTTGTGCAGATTACATTTTTAGGACCTTGGCACTCGAGACGACCAAAAGAATAAGTTTCGATCCAAAACAATAAAACAAAAAGGGGAAAGAGAAGATTGAACCCAAAGTGCAGAAACAGAAAAGAGATGGACTATTCAGGACGAGATTGAAGTCATCCGTTCGGTATATCCTGCCTTGATCCGAGAAATGACAAGACGAAACCAACACTTGTGGCTAACAAGTATCACGATTCAGGTCAGAGTCAGCAAAATATCGAGACTCAAGACCAAGTCCTAGATAGGAATCTTGTAGCAGCTGACAAGTTTAGTTAGTCTTTCGTTTTGTACTTTGGTGTAATAAGGAGATCAACAACAGTAACAACAGCAACCGAGTAAAACCACAGTTACTCGGTAGTCCCAGCTACCAAAACTTCTAGAACGACACTGACCTGATTCCTTTATAGCCAAGGATATGTAGGCAACCTTGAAGCAAGGTTCGGTCAAACTTTTAAAAAACGCTTCACCATGGAGTATACGAATGGGTAAAAGTCGTTCATGGTTGCTCACTTCGTCCTTTCCCTAAAACTCTTCGTGTTTCCGAGCAAAGAGGGGCAGCTGTGAACACGTGATTTTTCACCCACCATATACTCCTACAAGTTCAATACAATAAACTAATCTTACGAATTAATGTTGAATCTTAGTGATTAATTGTGAATTGTTGCATTTGCATTGATTATAATTCATCCATTAAAGTTATTAAAATTGCATCACTATTACCAAAGAATTATGAATTTATTTGTAATTAACTGAATTAAATAATAGACGAATGATGGTTATTTGACATAATGTAGTTTCGACAACTAATTACTAAAATTAGTCATTTTTTATCCAATAAATCGTGGATTTAATTAAGAGTATAAAATTAATGGTTTATTCCTAATTAATCTATGATTAGATGAAATAAGGTTTAGAACTAATTCTTACATTTTTCCCTTTAGATTTAAGTAGGTTGGGTTTTAATTAAATTGAGATTAATTAATTATAGGGTGTGTTAATTAATTATAGGGTTTAATTAGATTTAATTAATTATAGAGTATTAATTAGGACCTGGGCTAACTTGCCCAGGCCCAAAAAGTCAGTCTTTACAACCCACACGCCCCAGCCCAAATACCCTACTTGGTCCAGACCCCTGTTACACCAAACAACCCCGTTTTGATAAGTGAGCATATCCCAGCCGTTGATCTTCCCAGATCCAACGGCTGGGAATTCCCCAGCCCTAAAATATAAATATGTCAAAACATTATCCCCCCACCCCCTCAACTCTAAGTCTAACACCCCTTTTCCGCCGTCTCTCACCCCTCTCTAGAGACTAGCCGGTCTCCGCCTTCCTCCACCCTGCTCAGTCGGCCGGAAATCCCCACCGGCGGTGGAGCTTCTCCAGTCGACCCCAAATTTATACCATATGATCCCCATGACCTCCTCAACCACCCCCACTATCAATTTCACCAAAAACCCATTCAATCTCACCCAATTTCGAATCTGAAAAACCCGAAACCCTAACCTTCTTCTACAAGACGACTCGAAGATGTTTAATGGCTCTAACCTACACGGATTGATAGCTCTCAACGAGTGCTATTGATTTCTGTGGGTTTGAGTCATTTTCAACCTCGCCGGAATCCAGCCAAGGTTCGACGACCTCCCATTTTCCGGCCAAACCCTTCAACGGGTAATATTCCTCTTTTCTTACTATATTTACGTGTTATTAAAACCAAAATTTCATGTTAATCACTTCTTTTAGGTTATTTCAGTTTAGTAATTTCTTTTCTTTCTTTCTTTCTTTCTGTTTTCTTCTTCTATTTCTTGCTTGCCGAATAACTATTGTTATGCTATTCAAATAGTTATTTTCTTTTGTTGAACTGATTTCGAATTTGTTGTTTTCCTTTGTGCTCTTTCACTGTCCCGTTGATGTATTTGGTTGGCTGAGGCTACTTAGTTTGACAAATTGCCTTCAAACCGTTAAAATACCAATGTAGCCTATACAGATGGTAAGAACTGGTAATCGAGAGAAGAAGTATAAGAGAAAAACATACCAATGTGCTTGCTATGTTGTGATTTGTGATTTTTGAATGCTGTTAAATTGGCGGGAAACTAATTGAATTAATGTTACATGTTTACTTTAGATTTTTATAAGCTATTCATAGCAGACTATGCATAAAGAAAATCCTGTTATGTCGTATGGTTAGGAGTTTTGTTTGCTTAAGTCATATGTTTGTTATAATTTGAAGTGTCAAAGTAAAGGTTCCTGGTCTTGAGTTTCTTGTTGTTCGATTGACATAAGTTAATTGCTAATAAGGTTCGTTATTTGATTGATTATATGCCTAATTGTGTGATTAGTTGAGGATAATGAGATGGAATTTCCTAAATGTTCCCTGCTGAGGTATTTAGTCAACTAGGTCTTAAATAAATAACTAAAACAAATCATTTAACCTAGGCTTAATAATTAGTTTAAGTTTCTGATTTTAGGTAATCAAGTTGAATTAACTTAACTAAATCAGTTAGCTTAAGGTAAGAAATTAAATTGACTGACTTACATTAATTAACAAGCTAAACCTAATTAACTAATAGGAACTTAATCAATTAACCCAACCCTAGTTAAGAACAACCCTTAGTTAACTAAAATGGGCTAACTAATTTTTAACTAACCAAAGTTAAATAATAACCCAAGTGAGTAACCCTGATTACCCAATGGTAAACTCATGGACTCCAAGGGGTACAATAGGTAATGTAGACTTAGGAAATCAGAATTTTAAGGGTAAAAGGGTCTTTTAATGGGTGGGAAGGTTCTAGAATAGGGGTAGCTGTCCCAAAGATAAGGTTGATAGCTGCCCTATGTACTATTTTGTACTGTTTTCAGCTTTTGGATAGGGAATATTCCAAGGGATATCCCATTCCCAAATATCCTATAAATAGACCCCACCCCCTTTTAGACTATAGATTTTTTACTCTCTGAAAAATTCACTCTACACTCTGAAAACCTCTCTGTAACGACCCGGTCTGTCGTTACGTAAAACCTGCATTATAACTGTTGTTAGTGGCTTATTATATGTTGGTTATTCTATTATTAATGTGTTAGAGTTGATAGGCTTGAAATCGAAATGGTTAAATGAGAATTTAGTCACTTAGTCCTTAAGAACAACCTTAAAATGGGAAAAGTCAACTAAGAGTTGACTTATTGGTAAACGACCTCGGAATACGTATTTTATGGTTCGGATAGCTTCGTTAGGTGATTTGGGACTTAGGAGTGTGTTCAGAATATTTTTAGGATGCCCGATGTAGAATTAGGCTTGAATTGGCGAAGTTAGTATTTTGGCGAATTCCGGTTGATAGGCGAGATTTTGATCCGAGGGTCGGAATGGGATTCCGAGAGTTGCTGTAGCTTCGTTAGGTCATTTTGGACTTGCCCGCAAAATTTCAGGTCATTCGGAAATGATTTGGTTGGGTTTTTGATCAAATGCGCGTTTCGGAAGTTTTTGGAAATCATAGGCTTGAATCCGATGTAATTTTGGTGTTTTGATGTTAGTTTTGATGTTTTTAGAGTGCAAATAAGTTTGAATGATGTTATGGGATATGTTGGTAAGTTTGGTTGGGGTCCCGAGGGGCTCGGGATTGATTTCGGGTGATTAACGAGCATTTTGGACTTAAAAACACTGCTGTTTCTGGTGTTTTCACAGCTGAAGGTTATTCACTGCGATTGCGTGGCTTATGCTGCGATCACGTAGGGTTAAAATGGACCAGGGTGAATTTGCTCATCGCGATCGCAAAATAAGGGTGGCGATCGCGTAGCTTTGGAGGTCAGTTCAGTGCGATCGCGTGGGGATCATCGCGATCGCATAGAGTTAGCCAGGCGCGTGGGGAGCGGAGTCAGTTGTTCTTCGCGATCGCGTGAGAAGGGTTGCGATCGCGTGGGTCGAGGTTCCATCGAATTGCGATCGCGTGGCTTATGCTGCGATCGCGTAGGGTCTTCTGTGGGCCTGGGAGAATTGTTCATCGCGATCGCGTGAGTACATCCGCGATCGCAGTGCATTAATAACTGGGCAGTTAAATAATAAACCCTCCGCGACTTAAACCCTTATTTCACCATTGGTGTACGGACAAGGAGCTTCTTGGACGAATTTTGGAGGAGAAAATCATTGGGTATCACAGAGGTAAGTATTTTGATCATTAAAACTCGTTTATGGGTGATTATAGACCATAATCCCAGCCTTTAATTCATGAAAAACAGTAGAAAAATAGGATTTTGGGGCATGGGATTATGAGACCTTCAAGGGGCGATTTGAGGGGTCAAACGGACTCCGATTTTGGTGTTCTTTATATGTACGGACTCGTGGGAAGATGAAGAACACGTTTCTGTAAAAAATTCTGAGTTTCGGGACACGGTNGGAGGTTGATTCGAGAGGCAAGCGCATTGCGGAGTAGTTTCGGGCTAGTTTTGAGGTAAGTAATGTCTTTAAATCCTGTCCTAAGGGTATGAAACCCCGGATTATGCACCCTTTCACGGGTTTTGAAAGAAAAAGTTGGAAACTTTGGAACCTATTTCCTATTTAGGCGACTATTGAGTTTCGAAACCGATTTTTAAGCCTTTGCTTAAATAGTA
>ML247192.1:0-24671 GCA_005239495.1 Nicotiana undulata | reverse complement strand
TTTTCCAATAGGCCATTGAAGGCCTTGTTACAAAAATGGGAACCACCGTCACTGAGAATCGCTTTAGGGGTGCCGAACCGTGTGAATATGTTTCTTTTCAGGAACGCGATCACGCTCCTAGATTCATTGTTTGGCAAGGCAACGTCTTCAACCCATTTGGAAACATAGTCCACAGCTACGAGAATGTATTTCATCCCACAAGAGCTTACAAACGGCCCCATAAAGTCGATCCCCCATAAATCAAAAATCTCAACCTCCAGTACAAAGTTCATCGGCATCTCATGTCTCTTGGAGATTGACCCTTGGCGTTGGCATTGGTCACAATATTTGACCATTTGATTTGCATCATGATAGAGCGTTGGCCAATAATATCCACATTCAAGTACTTTCGCTGCCGTCCGGTTCCCTCCATGGTGACCCCCCACCGGTGAGTCATGACATGCCTTTAGAATTGGCATCACTTCTTCTTCCGGAACACATCTTCGAATAATGTTGTCCGCACAGATGCGGAACAAAAATGGTTCCTCCCAATAGTATTGACGGCATTCCCTCAAAAATTTCTTCTTCTGATATGATTCCAATCCATCCGGAATAAGCTCACTCACCAAATAGTTTGCAATGTCAGCATACCAAGGAGCCGAAGATGAGGATAATGCCAGAATATGCTCATCAGGGAAAGCATCATCAATATCTAAGTCATCTCTTGGGCGCCCGTTTTCTTCAATTCGAGAGAGATGGTCCGCAACTTGATTTTCAGTGCCCCTCCGGTCTTTGACCTCAAAGTCAAATTCTTGCAATAGAAGGACCCACCGGATCAACCTTGGTTTGGCATCTTTCTTCGCCATAAGATAGCGAAGAGCAGCATGATCTGTGAAGACTACCACCTTGGATCCCAAAAGGTACGCCCGGAATTTCTCATAAGCATAGAGAATAGCAAGAAGCTCTTGCTCTGTCACTATGTAGTTCATTTGGGCCCCGTTAAGAGTTTTTCTCGCATAATATATAGGATGGAGAATTTTGTGATGCCTTTGACCCAGTACCGCTCCAATAGCTACACCACTGGCGTCACACATCAACTCAAATTGAAGAGACCAATCCGATGTGACAATAATGGGTGCCGTTGTGAGATTTTCTTTAAGCTCCTCAAATGCTTTGAGGCATCCTTCATCGAACAAGAACTTGGCATCTTTCTCAAGGAGTTTGCACATGGGGCTTGCAAGTTTTGAAAAGTCCTTGATAAAACGCCGATAGAATCCGGCATGACCAAGAAAACTTCGGATGCCTTTCACTGAAGTTGGAGGAGGGAGCTTGGAGATGATTTCAATCTTCGCCCGATCGACTTCAATGCCTCTGTTTGAAATTATGAGCCCCAAAACAATCCCCTCATCAACCATGAAATGACATTTTTCCCAATTGAGCTCAAGATTGGTTTCTTCACACCGTTTTAGCACTTGGCATAGGTTGTCCAGGCAATTCTCAAATGAGTCACCCACCACCGAGAAGTCATCCATGAAGACTTCCAAGAAATCCTCCACCATATCGGAGAATATGGACATCATACATTGTTGAAATGTGGTCGAGGAATTGCACAGCCCAAAAGGCATCCGACTAAAGGCAAAGGTACCATACGGGCAAGTGAAAGTTGTTTTCTCCTGATCTTCCAAGGCGATGTTGATTTGGTTGTAGCCGTAGTATCCATCAAGGAAGCAATAGAAAGAGCTTCCCGCTAGCCGATCAAGCATTTGATCAATAAAAGGCATAGGGAAATGATCCTTGCAAGTAGCACTATTAACCTTCCGCTAGTCCATGCACACTCTCCATCCAGTGAATGTCCGCGTGGGAATAAGTTCATTCCTTTCGTTGTGGATCACTGTCATGCCTCCTTTCTTGGGCACACATTGCACCGAACTTACCCACAGACTATCTGCAATGGGGTAGACAACCCTTGCATCCAACCATTTGATTATCTCCTTCTTGACCACCTCTTGCATAGAGGGATTTAACCTTCTTTGATGCTCTACGCTTGGTTTGATCCCTTCTTCCAGCTGAATTTTATGTTCACAAATGCCGGCGGGAATTCCCTGAATGTCCGCTATTGTCCATCCAATTGCTTTTCGGTGCTCCCGCAAGACATTTAACAATGCATCTACCTTCACATCATTCAACAAAGAAGACACGATTACGGGTAAAGTATTATTGGAGCCAAGGAATTTGTACCTCAAGTGCGATGGGAGTGGTTTGAGCTCCAGGTGCGGTGGCTCCATGATTGAAGGTTTTGCGGGTGGTGTCATTCGATTATCAAGGTCGAGGGAAAGCTTCTTTGGTGCGTATGTATAGGCTCCACGCCCTTCCAATGCGTTGACCATCTCCGCATACCCCTCAATGTTCTCATCATCTAATTTTACCAAAATTTCTTCCAATGCCTCTCCGAGGCCTTCTTCTGCCATTCTCATCACAACGGCATCTTCTACTTCATCAACCACATCAATTACTTAAATTCCTTCATAAACACTTGGCAACTTCAAACCTTTGCTTGCTTGGAAAGTGACTTCTTCATCATTCACCCGGAATTTGATTTCATGTCGTTTCGAGTCCATCAATGCCCTTCCCGTCACAAGGAATGGCCTCCCTAGGATGATAGGAATCTCTTTGTCGACCACGCAGTCCAAGATGACAAAGTCGGCCGGAAGAAGGAACTTCCCCACCTTTACCAGAACATCATCAACAATGCCCAAGGGTTTCTTTATAGTTCGGTCGGCCATTTGCAAACGCATGCTAGTTGGTCTCGAGGATCCCAATCCCGCTTGCTTGTAAATAGAAAGAGGCATCAAATTTATACTAGCACCGTTGTCACAAAGTGCTCTAGCAAAATCTCTCAACCCAATGGTGCACGGAATAGTAAAAGCTCCCGGGTCTCCCTTTTTTTCCACGGTTGATGTAGTAATTATTGAACTAACCCGATGAGTCAAACTTACCGCCTCATTCTTTGTTGTTATCTTCTTCGTCATCAACTCTTTCAAGTATTTGGCAAACCCCGGCATTTCTTGGAAAGCTTCCAAGAATGGAATGTTCACTGACAATTGCTTCAAGATGTCGTAGAATTTTTCGAACTTACCATCCTCCGCTCTTCGTGCAAACCGTTGGGGAAATGGAGGGCTAGGTCTAGGAATTGGGGGAGGAGCCTTTGGGGTCTCCTTCGCCTTCTCCACGGCCTTTCCTTTTCGTTCACTTTGAATCTCATCCTCTAGGAGGGTATCTCCAACCTCAACTACTACCGGTGACTCACCCCGCGGTTCCTCTCCTTTATCATTGTTCTCAACCTTGTCCTGTAGCACCTTACCACTTCTTGTTGTTATGGCCATGCAATGAGATGTCGACCCACTTGGGCCGCTCTTCGGGTTGACTACTTTGTCACTTGGAAGTGTGCCTTTTTTCTTGGGAGTTTGCTCCCTTGATAGATCTCTCATTTTCAATTCAAGTTTTTGAATCGAAGCAGTGTGTGATCCCACCACCTCGGACATACTCCTCATTGTTGCATCACTTTTCTCTTGGTTTTGCAAGATCCGCTCTAGCATCCCTTCCATTTTAGATTCACCTGATGATTGTGAAGAGTTGGAATATTGCCCTCTTGGTGGTACATACGGATTGGGGCTTCTATTGGGATGGTTGTTGGGTTTGTTCCACGATCCTTGACCGCCTTGTTCATTGCGCCAATTTTGTTGGCCTTGCCCTTGCGGGTTTGGCCTCCAATTGTTTTGTTGGCGATAACTACCTTGGGAGTTTTGAACATAGTTTGCTTCTTCCCATTCTTGATTTCCCATCGATTGCATGTCTTCCACCCTATGCACTTTCTTGGTTTGATTTTCCTTGAGCATCTTTGTCAATACATCAACATTAGTGGCGAGATCGACAATTACTTGTTCTCTATCTTGATTCTCTTTGATCATGTTTTCCAGAGAAGGAGTGCCATAATAAATTCCCCTAGTTGTATCTTCCGAATGCCAAGTTTGATTGTGCTTAGCCATCTTGTCTAGAATTTGCGTAATTCTAGCAAATGACTTATCCATGAAAGCCCCATCTGCGGAATTCTTGGCAATTGACTGGGAGAGTGGGTCCAGACCCATGTAAAAATTTTCCATCAAAATGTTGTCTGGGAACCCATGGTTCGGTGATCTCACAAGGTACAACTTGAATCAGTCCCATGCTTCATGTAAGTGTTCCCCAGGCATTTTCTTGAAGAAGAATATTTTGTCTCTAAGCTCAGATTTCTTGCTATCCGGGAACCACTTTGACAAAAAGGCTCGGACTAGCTCCGGCCATGTAGTGATGGTGTGAGGAGGTAAGTTGTGAAGCCATTTCCTTGCCTCCCCCGCTAATGAGTACTTGAACACCCTCAACCTCAAGGCGTCATCCGATACATTAGTCTGTTTGTGCATGGCGCAGACACCCAAGAAATTCCTTAGATGTTGCGTGGGGTCATCATCAGTTGAATTGTGAAATAATCATTCTGCCTTGAGCATCAGTATCATTCCATGATCCACTTTAAATGTCAAAGCACCAACTACCGATGGGAGTATGGCATTGGAATCGTCGATGTATTCCTCGATATCGGCGAAGGGATTTTCCTCTTCATCATAATGATCGGCCATTGTGACTTGGGACTCCAATACAAAACAAGCAACTTGTGATGGAATAGAAAAAGATGTAAAGTGAAGTATACACTACTAGTAATTTCAAATTCGTATTCCCCGGCAACGGCGCCAAAATTTGATATGCTCAAATTACACTTCAAAATAGTGTAAAGCGGTCGAAGTCAAATATAGTAACCCAACAAGGTTGGGGTCGAATCCCACAGGGAATAGGTGTGAAAATGTTACTTTGATAGTGTGATTCTTAACTCAAATCGTGATTCTATTCCTTTAGTAAATGGGATGATGGGGGTTGGTTGTGTAACAGACCAATAAAAATAGTAGCAATGAGATTTCTTTAAAAGTGTAGTTAATATGATTGGGTGAACCAAGGTTGTGTCCTTTTTTAATGACGTGTAATGCAAATGGGTATTAATATGATATATTTCTAATGGGAAGTTCTTGATATGAATTTGATTTCTAGATGGCTACCCAATATTTTCCAATAATAGGGTAGTACTTCCTCTTTATAATTTTCCCAAATATAAAAGAGTTGCGATGAAGTCCAAATCACTTTTTACCAAATAAAACCATCTTATCCCTAAGTGATTCTATTAAACAAGGTTGAAAGTCTTGAGTCTTTGATATTTACCCTTACCAATTCTAACCCGCTTTTACAAGCTACGAAAGAATTTAAGGCATAAGTTAGTGTTTGCAACCATCAACAAGAAATGTATAACGAAGAGTAAATAAATATCAACAACCCATTATGCATATATTCAATGTTAAATACCCAAATACATAACACCCATCTAGGGTCCACAACCTTAGTATTTAAGGCTAGCCACTCATAATAAATGACAAAAAGCTAGAAGTATTGAGTGTCATGAATGCTTACAAATCAAGAATGAAGTGTTATAATGCTTCCAAAAAGAGAGAATATTCTAATGGGGGAATGTTCTTCAAAAACTGGACAAGAATGACCCACAAAACCCAAGTAAATCCTTTTATATTGGCCCAAAGGTCGGGTGGGTCACAGACAAAAATACCCCTGCAGACGGGTTATGCGATCGCATTCCTGTCGCATATCAGGGATGCGGATCGCATCCTTCTTGTTCTCATCGCATAACTAAACCCTAGTTTCCTGGTCGTCACCACATTGTTGATTTGCGGTTCGCATTGTTGATGTGCGACCGCATATTCACATCGCATTCCTGGGGCAGCTTCAGGTATCAGAGATTCTGCGGTTAAGTATGCGGTTCGCATGTGAGTTACGCAATCGCATACTCGACCGCATTTTAGCCCTTGAGATTGGCCCATCTTTTCTGTTGTGGTCTGCGATCCCAAGGCAAACAATGTGTTTCGCGTGTGAGTTATGCGATCGCATACTCAACCGCATTTTAACCCTTGAGATTGGCCCATCTTTTCTGTTGCGGTCTGCGATCCCTGGGTGAACAATGCGTTTCACATTTGAGTTATGCGACGCTCTCTTGTCAGATATACGATCGCATTAGTGTTGCTCCCCTCACTTTTTAGCTTCTTTGCTTTCTTTTCATGGTCTTGTGTCTTTACATCTCATGCACTGCAAAACGTCAAACTTCTATAAGTATAAAAGGAAAATTCTCTTGAAACAAACTATAATTTAAGTAATTTGGTATTAGATGTGCCGCAATTCTCCGGCACATCACAATTGCATTGTCTTTGTTTGTTACGTCGGTAACTGCTGCGAGGTTAGCCAATGCATCTGCTTCTGCATTTTCCTCCCTGGGTGTTTGCATAACCTTCCATGACTGGAATTGTCTTAATAGGTTTCGTGTCTTTTCCAGATATTGCTGCATCCGAGTCTCTCTAGCAGTATAAGTCCCCTGCATCTGGTTTACCACTAGTTGAGAGTCACTTTTGATCACGATCTGCTCAATTGAGAGTTCTCGTGCTAGTTCAAGTCTTGCAATGACAGCTTCGTACTCTGCTTCAATGTTAGTTATGGGATAACATTTAATGGCTTGCCGTATCTTTTCACTCGTAGGTTATATTAAACAGTTCCCAAGCCAGCTCATTTTACATTAGAAGAGCCGTCAATAAATAGGGTTCATATTCCTGGATTAACCCCGTTGAAGATTTATAACTCTTTTTCCACTTTAGGGATTATGCTAGTATTCAAATCAGCGACAAAGTCAACTAAAATTTGAGATTTTATTGCAGTCCTAGGCTGATATGTTATGTCGTGTTCGCTTAATTCTATTGCGCACTTAGCTAATCTCCCTGATAACTCTTGTTCATGCAAAATATTTCTCAATGGATATGAGGTTACGACAGTAATTGGATGACTTTGAAAGTACGGTCATAACTTTCTAGATGTCATGATTAGAGCTAAAGCCAAGTTTTCTAGATGAGGATATCTAGTTTCAGCATCTAATAAAGATTTGCTTACATAATAGATGGGGGATTGTTTACCTCTGTCTTCTCTTACCAATATTGCACTTATGGCAATTTCGGCAACGGCAAGATAGACGTACAGTCGTTCTCCCTCCTTTGGTTTAGACAACAACGTGAGATTTGATAGATAGGCCTTTAGATCTTTAAGATCCTGTTGGCATTCTTCAGTCCAGTCGAACTGATTCTGCTTTTTTAGAACTGAAATGAATTTAAAACTCTTCTCCGAAGACCTGGAGATGAATCCTCCTAAAGCTGCAATTCTTCCTGTTAGTCTTTGAACTTCTTTTTTGCTCGTAAGTATATCATGTATTTCATCAATAGCTTTAATTTGAGCAGGATTTACTTCAATACCTCTATTTGATACAAGGAAACCCAAAACTTTACCTGATTCGACGCCAAAAGCACATTTTTCTGGATTTAATTTCATGTTATACCTGCGTAGTATTTCAAAGGTAATTCAAAGATACTGGAAATAATCTTCTGCCTGTGTTGATTTCACTAGCATGTCATCAATGTATACCTTCATTTTTTTCCCCAGATGTTCCTGGAACATCTTGGTCACTAGCCTTTGATATGTGGCTCCGGCATTTTTCAGGTCAAAAGGCATGACTTTGTAACAATAAGTCCCCATGTTTGTAATAAAGGAAGTTTTTTCCTCATCTGAGGGATCCATCTTTATCTGATTATAACCAGAGTACGCATCTAGAAAGCTTAACAATTCATGACCTGCACTGGCATCAATCTTTGATCTATGTGCGGTAATGGAAATGAGTATTTAGGGCATGATTTATTTAAATCTGTGTAATCTACGCATACTCTCCATTTACCATTCTTTTTGGGTACCACAACGGTATTGGCTAACCAATTAGGATACTTTACCTCACGTATTGAACCAATTTTCAAGAGTTTTTGTACCTCTTCATCGATCATTTGGTTCTTGAATGCTCCTTGCTTTCTTTTCTTTTACTTGACAAGCACGAAGGATGGATCTTCATTTAGTTTATGAGTCATCACATCCGGAGGTATACCTGTCATGTATGAATGGGACCAAGCAAAACAATCCTCGTTAGCCTTTAAATATTCAATTAACTTACCTCTTCTGCTGGGGCTTAGCCTCACGCCTATGTAAACTTTTTGTTCAGGCTCCTGCTCGAATAGTGGAATAGCTTCAAGCTCTTCCGTAGTTGTTTTGATAAATTCATCCTCTTCTGGTTCCTGAACGACATCAGGTCTGGAATCCACGTCCGTATGTTTTGATGTTCCCTTTGTGGTGACTTGGTTCACTTTCTCTTTTTCATTTTCTTCTGTATCTGTTTGAGTGGTTACCACGTCTTTTGATTCTTCTGCTACCTCTTTTTTGTTGGAATGTATTACTGAATTTATGTTTCTTGAGGTCTGCTAATCGCCTCGAATCTGTTGAATTCCCCATTTAGAAGGGAATTTGATCACCTGATGTAAAGTAGATGGTACTTATTCCATGTCATGGATCCGTGGTCTCCCCATGATTACGTTGTAAGCCATATCAGTATCAATAACTTAGAATTTTGTATTTTTGATAACTCTTTCTGCATAGGTATTAAGCTCAATTTCTCCTTTTGTTATGACTGTAGAGTTGTCAAACCCAGATAAGGCCTGTGCTTTTGGAATTATTTGATCTTCTATTAGCATTTCTTTCACAACTCTCCACAAAATGATATTGACTGAGCTACCTGGATCAATCAACATTGTTTTCACGTTAGTGTCATGTATAAGTAGGGATATTAACAGTGCATCGTTATGTGGAAGCAGTAATCCATGGGTATCTACGTCATTGAATGATATGTTGTCTGCTTCCATGGCTTCACAAATCCGCTTTCCATGAGTAATTGTTAACTTTGTTGTTCTTTAGCAAACTACTCCGTTCACCTCCTCTCCTCCGTGTATCACATTTACTGTTCTCTTTGGAGATGGTGGCTTTGGGGGCTCTTGCATGTTCTTCGTATATGCCTGTTTACCTTTTTCACTAAACAACTATGTTAGATAGCCCTGTTTTAATAATTGTTCTATCTCACCTTGCAATAACCTGCAATCTGTTGTTCTATGTGCATGGTCGTTATGGAATTCGCACCAGAAGTCTGGACTCCTTCTTTTTGGATTTAACCTTATTTCTCTAGGCCATCGAACTTTATCGCCCATGTTTCTTAGTACTGTAATTAATTCAGAAGTACTTACATTGAAGTTGTAGTCTCCAATTCTTGTACTACCTCTATTTCGTTCATCCCGATCCTTTCTGGATCTTGACGGGGATGAGCTTGTATCTCTATTTGATGGTCTATGTTCTGACCGTGTGTTTTCAAACTTGGAACGAGTTTCTCGTCCCGAAGGTCCCATATATGGATCGTACATGTTCTTACATGTTCTCCTATCTGGTTCGGAGCGTCTAGAACTAGTTTGTTGTTCTGTTTTTGATTGAACAATGGTGTCTTCCTCTATTCGTAGCTTGGTACTGTACATGTTATAGACATCGTTCCATGTCGTGGCTGGGAACTCTCTCAAGATTTCCTTGAGTCTTCTCGTGGCTTCTGAGCTTCTATCATTTAAATTTCTTGCAAATGCCATCGCTGCCCAATTGTCAGGTACCTTTGGTAGTAGCATTCTTTCTCGTTGAAACCTGTCTACAAACTCACGGAGCAACTCTGTGTCTCCTTGTTTTATTTTGAATATGTCTTCCATTCTTTTTTCGACTTTTTGTGCACCGGAATGTGCTTTTATAAAAGAATCTGCAAGCTCAGCAAAAGAGTCAATAGAATTTTTGGGTAGAAGAGAATACCATGTTAGTGCTCCTTTGGTGAGTGTTTCTCTGAACTTCTTGACTAGTACTGATTCAATGTATTGTTTAGTCAGATCGTTGCCTTTTACTCCTGTAGTAAAAGCAGTTACATGATCACGTGGATCGGTCTTCCCGTCATATTTGAGAATATCAGGCATTTTAAATTTCTTTGGGATAGACATGGGTGCCGCACTTGGATTCCAAGGTTGTTGAGAATATCTATCAACGTCGATGAAAGAATCTGCAAGCTCAGCAAAAGAGTCAATAGAATTTTCGGGTAGAAGAGAATACCATGTTAGTGCTCCTTTGGTGAGTGTTTCTCCGAACTTCTTGACTAGTAATGATTCAATTTCTTGTTTAGTCAGATCGTTGCCTTTTACTCCTGTAGTAAAATCAGTTACATGATCACGTGGATCGGTCGTCCCGTCATATTTGGGAATATCGGGCATTTTAAATTTCTTTGGGATAGGCATGGGTGTTTCACTTGGCTTCCAAGGTTGTTGAGAATATCTATCAACGTCGATGCCCTTGATGACAGGTGGTACTCTAGGAATTTGCTCGATTCGATCATTTTTTTCCTTCACTTATTTCTGCAAGGTTAGTAATAAAGACTGTAATTCTTAATTATTAGACATACCTGGTCTTGTTTCAAGAGACTCATTCGGAGTGTCTCTATTTTTTGAGTTTTCTAATACGGACTGTGGATTTTCCACAGTTGCAGCGTTGTTAGGAGAGGGTGTAGGTGACACAACCGGTAGCCCCCTCATGAAAGCTTGTAAGGCTTGAGTCACATATTCACCGACCATTTGCTTTACAGGGTCTTGTTCTTCTGTTTGTTCATTTCCATTGTGATCATTGTGATCATTGTTTTGAGTCGTAGACCTAGATGGGGATTGATCCCTTGGACTCCGTGGGGATCCTGGTGGTGATGGACTTGGAGTTCCAATTAGCTGTTGGTTGTTATCATTGGCGTTCGACATGATTCACATATAGTTATTTGAGAGTAAACAAAGATAATCAGATTCCCGGTAACAGAATCAATTTGTTTAACCAAAGAATTAGATTCTCTGCCAAAGCTATTTTAAGAAGTACACGGGTTTATGATAACCAAAAGAATATGCTAATAATTGCAAATAAGATTGTAAATAGAAAGGAGTGCAGATGCATAAAAAATAAATATATTTGAATAGTGGTTCGAATGTATCCTTACAAGATATATCTTACTCCCTTATACAGACAATTTCTTAATATAACGTCTACTCTTTTCAGTAATTGAGCATTAATGTTTAATAATGGCATTAATGTAACATTACAATGATTAATCGTAACTGTTGCGTCAAGATTATGTAACGCTTGGATCTTTAATTGAAGATATTTGAATCTGCCCTTTATTCTGCCTTGATTCATTTTGACAGTGTCTCTTCATCTTCTCAATTACATTGAGATTCCCGTATCTGATTTCCCTGTGGGTATGCAGTCCCGTTCCTCTTTGTCTCTTACCTCTTCGTAAAGTCTCGTCCAGTTTTCATGTTTTTATTGCTCCACATAGATTGCTTAGTCACCATAATCAGTATACGTGTGAAGCTTATTTTTACCAATACACCTGGTTCCACGTATTCATATGTTTCCTTGTATTTTGCTCATTTTCTGGATATGCCTTGTGAGTCTTTAGTTTTATCTGTTCATGTATCTACTCTTGTGGGCGATACTATTGTTGTGGACTGCATATATCCGTCATGTGTGGTGACTATTGGGGGTCTGGTGACCCGAGTGGCCCTTTTGTTGCTCAGTATGGTTGACTTCGATGTTATATTGGGTATGGATTGGTTATCTCCATGCCATGATATTCTAGATTGTCACGCTAAGACCGTGACGTTGGCTATGCCGGGATTTCCGAGGGTTCAATGGGGTGGTGCTACAGATTATGTCCCAAGTAGAGTGATTTCATATTTGAAGGCTCATCGTATGATTGAGAAGGGTTTCCTATCTTATTTGGCTTTTGTGAAGGATGTTAGTGCAGAGACTCCTACCATTGATTCTGTTCTGGTAGTATGCGATTTTTCGGATGTGTTTCCTGCAGACCTGCCGGGCATGCCACCTGACAGGGATATTGACTTTGGTATCGATTTGGTGCCTGGCATTCAATCTATTTCTATTTCACTGTAATCGTATGGCACCGTAGGAGTTGAAGGAGTTGAAAGAACATCTTCAGGAACTCCTTGATAAGGGGTTTATTCAGCCTAGTGTGTCACCTTGGGGTGCACTGGTTCTATTTGTGAAGAAGAAGGATGGTTCCATGAGAATTTGCATTGATTACAGGCAGTTGAACAAGGTTACAGTCAAGAACAAGTATCCTTTGCCTCGTATTGATGATTTATTTGACTAGCTTCAGGGAGATAGGGTGTTCTCCAAGATTGATTTGAGGTCCAGGTATCACCAGCTGAAGATTCGGGATTTGGATATTCTTAAGACAGCTTTCGGGACCCGATATGGCCATTATGAGTTCTTGGTGATGTCTTTTGGGCTGACCAATGCCCCAGCAGCGTTCATGCATTTGATGAACAGTGTATTCCAGCCCTATTTGGAGTATTCGTTATTGTATTCATTGATGACATCCCGGTGTACTCTCGTAGCCAGGAGGAGCATGCTCATCATTTAAGGATTGTATTACAGCGATTGAGAGAGGAGAAACTTTATGCAAAGTTCTCCAAGTGTGATTTTTGGCTGGGTTTAGTAGCATTCTTAGGGCACATGGTGTCTAGTGAGGGTATTCAGGTGGATCCGGAGAAGATAGAGGCGGTGCTGATTTGGCCTAGACCGTTCTCATCCACGAAGATTAGAAGCTTTCTTGGGTTGGCGGGTTATTACCGTCACTTTGTGGAGGAATTTTCGTCTATTGCATCGCCTTTGACCAAATTGACCCAAAAGGGCGCTCCATTCAGGTGGTCGGGTAAGTGTGAGGAGAGCTTTTAGAAGCTAAAGACTGCCTTGACCATAACCCCAATGTTAGTTCTGCCATCAGCTTCAGGTTCTTACACCTTATATTGTGATGCCTCGAGGATTGACATTAGATGTGTTCTAATGCAGGAGGGTAGGGTGATTGCCTATGCCTCAAACCAGTTGAAAACCTATGAGAAGAATTATCATGTCCATGATCTTGAGTTAGCAGCCATTGTTCACGCCTTGAAGATTTGGCGTCATTATTTGTATGGGGTTCATTGTGAGATCTATATTGATCTTCGGAGTCTGAAACATCTATTTAAGCAGAAGAAACTTAATTTGCATCAGTGTATATGGTTGGAGCTTCTTAAGGACTATGATATCACTATTATGTACCATCCGGGGAAGGCCAATGTGGTGGCCGATGCTTTGAGTCGCCGGGCAGAGAGTCTGGGGAGTTTAGCATATCTTCCGGCAGAAGAGAGACTCTTAACATTGGATGTTCAGGCCTTAGCAGGCAAGCTTGTGAGGTTGGATATTTCGTAGCCGAGTCGGGTATTGGCTGGCGTGGTCTCCAGGTCTTCTCTTTATGACCGTATCAGGGAGCGTCAGTATGATGACTCTCACATGCTCGTTCTTCAGGACAGGGTTCAGAGAGGTGATGCTAGGGATGTGACTATTGGTGATGACGGCGTGATGAGGATGCAAGGCCGGATATATATGCCTAATGTATATGGGCTCCAGGAGTTGATTCTTGAGGAGGCCCACATCTCATGGTATTCCAACAATCCGGGTGCCGCGAAGATGTACCAGGATTTGAGAAAGAACTATTGGTGGAGGCGGATAAAGAATGATGTAGTTGGGTTTGTAGCTCGGTGTCTCAACTGTCAGCAGTTTAAGTATGAGCATCAGAGATCGGGTGGCTTACTTCAGAGATTAGAGATCCCGGAGTGGAAGTGGGAGCGGATCACCATGGACTTTGTAGTTAGGCTCCCACAGACTTCGAGGAAGTTTGATGCTATTTTGGTTATTGTGGATCGGCTGACCAAGTCCGCGCACTTCATTCCTGTTGGTACTACTTATAATTCAAAGCGGTTGGCTGAGATTTATATTCGAGAGATTGTTCGCCTCCATGGTGTCCCAGTTTCGGTCATTTTAAATAGAGGCACTCAGTTCACATTGTAGTTTTGGAGGGTCGTGCAGCGAGAGTTGGGTACTCAGGTTTCGTTGAGCATAACTTTTCACCCTCAGACGGACAGACAACCCGAGCGCACTATTCAGATATTGGAGGACATGTTGCATGCTTGTGTAATTGACTTTGGGGGTTCATGGGACAAGTTTCTGCCGCTCGTGGAGTTTTCATATAACAACAGTTATCATTCGAGCATTCAGATGGACCCATATGAGGATTTATATGGGAGAAGGTGTAGATCTCCGGTAGGATGGTTTGAGTCGGGAGAGGCTAGGTTCTTAGGTACAGACTTGGTTCAGGATGCCGTAGATAAGGTGAAATTGATTCAGAAGCGGCTTCGCACAGTGCAATATAGGCAGAAGATCTATGCGGACAGGAAGGTCCGTGATGTGTCTTTAATTGTTGGGGAGAAGGTTTTTCTAAAGGTGTCACCCATGAAGGGTGTTATGAGGTTTGGGAAGAGGGGCAAGTTGAGCCCCCGGTTCATTGAGACTTTTGAGGTGCTTCAGAGGATAGGGGAGGTGGCTTATAAGCTTGCCTTAATACCCAGCTTGTTGAGTGTGCACCCAGTGTTTCACGTTTCCATGCTTCGGAAGTATATTGGAGATTCGTCCCTTGTTTTGACTTCAGCACGGTTCAGTTGGAGGGTGATATGATTTATGATATGGAGCTGGTGGCCATTTTGGATCGGCAGGTTCGAAAGTTAAGGTCAAGGGACATAGCTTCAGTGAAGGTGCAGTGGAGAGGTCATCATGTGGAGGAGGCCACTTCGGAGATCGAGTGGGAGCTGCGGCAGATATCCACACCTATTTGAGACTCCAGGTACGTTTCTAGACCCGTTCGAGGACAACGTTTGTTTAATAGGGGAAGATGTAAAGACCCGGCCGGTCATTTCGAGAGTTATAGCCATGTTTCCCCATTTTTTATTCTTTTTAAGTAATTCAGTTATATCGTGTTATACCATGTTAGTTGGTTCGGGTCCGGAGTGGATCGAAGTAAATTGAGACACTTAGTCTCTTTGGGATAAGCTTAAGTTGGAAAACTCAACTGGATGTGGACTTATGTATAAAAGGTCTCGGATTCAAATTTTGATGATTCCGTTAGGTGATTTTGGACTTAGGAGCGCGTCTGGAATGTGATTTGGAGGTCCGTTGTGAAATTAGGCTTGAATTGGCGAAAGTTGAAAATTTGGCAATTTTGGTCGGTAATGGAAAATTTGATATCGATATCGGAATAGATTTCCGGAAGTTGGAGAAGGTTTGTAGTGTCATTTGTGACGTGTGTGTAAAATTTGAGGTCATTTGGACGTGGTTTGGTAGGTTTCAGCATCATTTGCGGAATTTGGAAGTTTAGAAGTTCTTAGGCATGAATCCGAGGGTAATTTGGTGTTTTGATATTGTTTTGAGTGTTTCGAAGTTTCAACTAAGTTTGTATGTTGATATATGACTTGTTGGTATGGTTGGTTGACGTCCCGAGGGCCTCGGGTGTGTTTCGGGTGGTTTACGAATCAATTATTGGTGTTGGGAGATAGCTGATCTGCTGGTTTCTGCAATTGCTGGTGTTGTTCGTACCTACGGATGGGGAGCCGCAGGTGCGAGGTCCACAGAAGCACGTGGAAGTTCGCAAGTCCGAATAGTGTTAAGCTGGGATGGATACACAGGTGCGAGACCTGGGGCGCAGATGCGGAAAGGCGGAGATGGTCAGTTTTCGCAGAAGCGCAGTGTGGCGAACAGGTGCGCGACCCGTAGGTGCGAGGTTTGTCCGCAGATGCGGAACTTTGGATTCTAAGTGAGTTCCACACCTGCGATGGAGTTTCCGCATGTGCGGTGTCGCAGAAGCGTGAAATGGCCCGCAGGTGCGAAAGGCCTGGGCAGAAAGTAAAAAAATAGTGGACTTCGCGAATTTTGGTTCATTTCCACCATTTGCAATCGTACTTTGGAGCTTTTTGGGGTGATTTTTAAGGGGATTCAAGGGTTTATCAGTGAGGTAAGTTGCTTGAGCTATAATACTCCTGTCTACGGTGTTTTCCCGTGTTTTATCACCTAATTAGTCGGATTTAGGAGTTAAATGAGGGGTTAGGGCATGGGATTTTGGAGAGTTTAATTTGAGGGACCAAATGATGTCAGATTTTGATAAATTTCGTATGGTTAGACTCGTGAGTGAATGAGCTTTCAAGTATTGTAATTTTTGCCGGATTTTGAGACGTGGGCCCAGGGGCCGGGTTTGAACCAATTTCGGGTTCTTGTCTAATTTGGTAGTTTTTCTTGTGGAATTCATTCCTTTAGCATATATTTATGGTATTGTACTGGTTGTGAATAGATTCGGAGCATTTGGAGGCCGAATCGAGAGACAAGAGCATAGAGGAGTAGAGATTTGCTCGGTTTGAGGCAAGTAACGGTCTTAAATCTCGTCTTGAGGGTATGAAACCCCGAGAAATTCATATGATGTTGATATTTAGAGGTGACGCACACACTAGGTGACGGCGTGTGAGGTGCGCCGAGTAGGATTGAGACTAGGTCCGTTCCAGTAGATTGTAAAGTCAAATACACCTCTGTTATTACCTGTTCACTCTTGTTTTCGAGTTATTGATTGTCTTACATGTTAGAAACCATGCTTAGGTTATAAGGAAACCCAGTTTGGACCCGCAGTGGTCGTGAATTTGTTGTATTGACTGTTAAACTGTTGTCTTGTACTCCGTCATTTTTGCTTATGCATTTTATCTCAGCTTTCTCCTATGATTTGATTAGTACTTGTTATATTCTTTGTTTGGGTTGTTGTTGTGATAACTGTGAGGCTGGAAAGGCTAGTGACTGATATAGGGCCTGAGTGCCGGATTGAGAGTTGTGGGAGATATGTTGGATCGGACTGCGTGTTGCAGTAAATGTTGGATCGGGTTGCATGCCGCAACAAGCTTTCGGGCCATGATATCGGATCGGGCTGCACGCCGCAGCAGTACTTGGATTGGGTTGCACGCCACATCAATATATGGATTGGGCTGCATGCCGCAGCAGTATTGGACCGGGATACATGTCGTAGTAATATAGTGCTTGGGCTGTAGGAGCCCCTCCGGAGTCTGAACACCCCCAGTGAGCGCAGGTACCTTGATTGTGAGTTTTGAGGCTGAGAGTTGAGCGATTGAGCTGTCGAGATAGATGAGTGACAGTAGCCCCTGCGAGGTTATATATTGCTTTTAATTATTGATGCACATTGTTGCTAGTCGTTGCTGTTGTGATGTTTTGAAAGACTTATATTGTTTCGCATGAGCTTGAAACGTTTTGAATTTAAAACATCGATTTTAGAGCACGCCTAATTTCCTTTACTGAAATTTCTAAAAACAACTTTATTATGTGTAGCTCGGCTTTGTTTTCTCAGTTCCTTATTTAATTTTGTTACTTACTGAGTTGGAAGTACTCATGTTACTCCCCGCATCTTGTGTGCAGATTCAGGTGAGCTCATTCGCAGAGAACGTTGAGTCCGTGAGCTTTGGGTTGTCGGAGATATTCGAGGTAGTTGCCGGCGTCCGCAGCCCTTTATTTCTCCTCTATTATCATCTTTCTTTCTATTTTGGTATTAGTGGAATGTTGTAAACTGTAATGTTAGTCTGGTTTAGATGCTCGTGACTTAGTGACACCCCGATGTCGGGCTTTCTGTTCCGCACTTTTAGTTTGAGCTGAACTCTTCTATGAAGGTTTTATTATGAATAGCTTTGAATTATTTTCAAAAATAAAATATCGATGTGTTTCGGTAATATGTCGGCTTGCCTAGTACCACGATAGGTGCCATCACGACAGGGTTAGTTTTGTGTCGTGACATGATAGCAAAGTAAATGTAAAATCTGAGAACATAGAGAGGAAATAGTGACGAGTTTACCTTAGAGGAAAGAAGTCGACCGTTGAGGGAAAAAACCATCGCGTAAGAGCCGTAATGTCCAAAGGTCGCTTCGCTTGACCTCTGGACCAAGAATATCAGGATAACCCTGAGAAACATTCATGCATGCCATAGATTTAACAAAATAGGGGACGGTTTCAGAGATTTGACTCTTGCACAATTTGGTCTAGGGTTTTCAAATTTGGGGTCTTGAATCTTCATCAATGAGAATGGAAATCTGATCTTAAACTTCATAGCCTAAGGACAAAGCGACTTGACTCTGCCAGTTGGGATTTGAGAGCAAAGCCGGAATGGTGTTTCAATCTCAAGGGCTTATAACCTGATGACTCGGATTCAATGATCAAAAGGGGAAATAATAGCGGGATTATTGGATTTCGAAGGCAAAGGAGAAGAAATCTCTGATCGACTTGTGATCTTGCACTAATTTGTGCAAGGTTTTGTGATTGATTGTTTGTGAAGTTGAGAGAAAAGAGAGGGGAAAGGGAAAAAGAGGCGGTCGGGTGAGATGAAGAATGATTAGGGTTTTTCGGTAGGTTAGGGTCATCTCAGAGTTTAATGTAGCGGAATAGGATCTAGGCCGTTGATCTTTTAGATCAAAGGTCCTAATATTTTAGGATTAAAACATTTTGAATGAGGGAATACGAGGCCGTCAGATCTCTTTGATCTAACGGTGGATATTGAGTCTTGTAAGACAAAAGAAAAAATAGAAAAATAAAGATGAAATGCAGACCGTTGATAGAATTCTGAGACTTAGCTTTATTTTGATATATTTTGAACCCTAGCTTCGATGTGAGGCGATTTTGTGAAGGGATTTTCATAATGATTGGGTAAGTACCTCTAATCAATTCTCAACTTCATTTCCTGATTTTACATAAGATTTAACATCAAATTCATGAGAATCTAGGGAAAAACTTGGGTATTTTGTCAAAACTTTGAAATATAGGAATTTGGGATTTGACAGTCGAATAGAACTCGGATTTGGAAACAAAATACATATTTGGACTCGTGAGGCTATGGGTAGTAAAGACCTACCCTTGGACCCGGATTTTGACCGGGCGAGCATGAGGGTTGACGTTTGTTGATTTTTTAGAAATTGAATGAAAATCACATCTATATCAATTGAAATTGTTTTTCATTGCATTGTGTGATGTATTTAAGTTGTCTTTGGCTAGATTGAGCATAGCGGAGGTAGATTTTGTAAAGTATAAGTGAAATTGAGTATTGAATTAGCCGAATTGAGGTAAGTGTCTTGCCTAAATTTGTTGAGGTAATTTTTCCTACTATTTGACATNGGGGGGGGGGGGGGGGGGGGGGGGGGGGGTGATACATATATGAGGTGACGAGCATATATGCATGTGCCAGGATTAACCATGCTCGAGGGTAAATTATGTTATAAATTGTGTCTTGTAAATACACGTGATCTTCTTGCTTCATGCCTTACTTGACTCCTAGATATTAAGAACATAGTATTAAATGTTAAAAACTAAGATTTAGCTTATTATACCTTGATCAAATTTGATGGAGCTCTAAGAATACATTAATTTGTTTAGCTCGTTCATCACTATGTGTAATCATTAATACATTGCTACGGTCGCTATTCTTGAGATACTAGATTCTATACTTGGGTTGTAGATCATTCGTGAAATTTGTGGAAATACTTGAATAATAAGGTTCCTGCGGGTCTATTGAACCATTGTTGGCTTGGAAAGTTTTGATTGAGATTTATTTGAATTATTCGTTTAAACACTCTCCTTGATGTTATATATGTTCCTTGCCTTGTTGTCATTGTTATACAAATATTTGGTAAGGAAGAGTGTAAAGCACGAAGGGTGATGGCGTGTCATTGTATATGCATTATCATGTGAGGAGAGTGTAAAGCACGAAGGGTGATGTTGTCCCATATTATTGAGAGTAAAATCACGAAGGGTGATGTCGTGCCATATCATTTGTGAGTAAGAGCACGAAGGGTGATGTCGTGCCATATTATATGAGTAAAATCACGAAGGGTGATGTCGTTCCATGTTATGTGAGTAAAAGTATGAAGGTGATGTTGTACCATTGCATTTCTGTTATTATGCTTTCATGTTATTGCGGCGTCATGGCACGAAGGATGTTTCCGTGCAAGTGAGGACGAGAGACATGCATTATGTTGTGATATCCTTTTCTTGCAGATATCTTCATGTCTTTACTTTGAGTTGTTATTATCATATTCATGGCTCTTATGTGATTTGTGGTTTGTGTTCTGTCTTTATCCTCTATCACAATTGTTGTCATGTTATCCATGCCTTTTATTTGCGTAACTTGCCAATATCATGCATACTTCCTGCTGTTATGATTACATCCATGTAGAGTTGTGCACGGATCGGATCGGATTGGATCGGATTTAGCATATTTCAGATTCGGATTTCGGATTCTAGAAAATGCAATCTGAATCCGATCCGAATTATATCGGATCGGATTCAGATTTTAAAGTTTGGATCGGATCGGATTTTGGATCGTTATTATGTCTCAAAGTTGCAAACTAATATGTATATTTTCTTTGTAAAAGAGGCAATGCATTAAGAAAAATTCATGTTTATACAATTATGAGAGTACTATGGTGCCAATATAGCTAAATTTAGCAATTGTAAAGGTAATAACCTGGAGGAAGACGTAAAGGAAGTACTGACTATCTGAAATTAAAGTGTAGTATTTATACATTGCCTAATAATTTCGGATTTCAGATCGGATCGGATTAAAATATACCAATCTGAATCCAATCCGAAATCCGAAATTTTAATAAGCACAATCCGAAATCCGAAATTTTAATAAGCACAATCCGAAATCCGATCCAATCCGAAATCCGAAATTCGAAATTGAATGGATCGGTTCGGATTTCGGATATCCGATCCAAATGAACAGCCCTACATCCATGTCAATTTTGTTGCACTTAAGTATAGGTATTCTTCCATGTTAGTCTTTCATGTCTCTACTTGTTAACATATAAAGATCATGTGTTCGCTTCTTATTTGTCATATCTATCTTCATGCCTTCACCATGCTAGTTAGTTGAAGTTACATTCCTTTTCCTAATCGTTGTCATTACCTCTATGCTTTCTTCCTAGTCTGTTACTGATGTTCTTATGTACATTCTCGTTCTTCATTGCTACTTGCGTATTTCCTACTTTGTCATTTCTGTTATCGGCATTTCTAACATTCGGTTGGTACTGTTTTACGCATAATGGGTGAGGATGAGATAAATGCACGAAGGTTGTTGCCGTGCCGTTGGATTTGATGTCTTGAGTATGTTTCTCACACTATGAAAGTTTTGAGGTGATTATTGTGATTTATTGGTTTTCGCTCTAAGGAAAGGATTGGGTGAGATATCGGAACCGGTTGAGTTGTGATTTCTTCCAGTACTCTGTTATTGTTTTGTACATTCGTTGGTGTACTATATTCTGTTATACTGTAGTATAGTTCTATTGCTAGATTTCGGCACAGACTTTTATTAGTGAGCATATTTTTATTAAAAAGCCTCGTCACTATTTTGACGAGGTTCGACAAACTACTTACTGAGTACATGGCGTCGGTTGTACTCATACTGCACTGCATCTTGTGTGCAGACTTTTGGAGCAGAGCCACTGGTGATGTTGGGAGCTGACCCTGAAGATGTTTGTGCATTATATAGCTGCCAATTGTCCTTGGTGGCTTTAGATTTTATTAATCTGTTTATGTAGGTTTCAACAGATCGTGTAATTATTTATACCAGCTTGTAAATTCTAAGTCTTACAAGCTCATGGTTAGTACTACAAGTTCTTGGAAAATTTGTAAAAGTTTAGATAATTCTTCATTATTTTCCTATAATTTTATTTGGCTTGTATTGTCTGTTAATTGACTTACCTAGTGGGTCGAGTTATGTGTCATTACGACTAGTGTTTTTGGATCGTGACAGTACTGGTGACACGTGGCAGCCCATGAGGGCCTTCTTAACGTTAATACGGTTTAATCACATCAAAGGTAACTTTTGGCCCATACAATCATATGTTTGTCAATTTCTTAAAATTTTACTAGATATATATTCACTTATCAAATAAATGAAAAGAACTCCTATTTATAGGAGTAAATAATCTGGGGTCCTTTTTGACTTGTTTAAGACCACAAATTTTAAAAGTCTTCATTTTTTCTTAAACTTCATGCTCAGTCAAATATATTCCTATAAATTGGAAGGGAGAGAGTACTAAATATTTTGAACATGAGTATATTGTATATGCTCTGCAAATATTTTGTTGCTTTAATTTGAAAAAAGAAGAAGAAAGTGGTGCTTTACACATTGACACATGCTTTTTGTCCCTAAACATAGTACTATTATTTTTCAATGCTGCCCACCATTTTTGTCACTTTCAAGTTTCACCTAGTTGATTACCATTGAAATTCTTGCGTTAATTTATTTAAGTATTATTCTATTGGGACAACAAGAGAAAACTCTAACTGGAGTCTGGTATTATCTTTACATAATTTTTCCAATAATTCATTGAGACGACAGAAAATGTTATTTTTTTTTTTAAACTTATCTATTTGGACAATCATACAAAGAACAATATATATAAGTCTAGTTTAAAATCATTTTTAATAAATCAAATATTTAATATGTGATTATTTTTACATTTTAAAAGTATCTTTTAGAATTTATGAATTTGGCAGACACTAGGCGCAGCTGGCCAATGCTTTTGAATTGGCCACCATAGCAAAATATATGAGTCAGCTTATATGTACAAATTGTACTTCATTGTTTGATGTCAAATACCTAAGACATTAAGCATAAATTTTTGGACGTGTCTCCATTAATTATGGTCAAGTCGCCCTCGCATAACTATTTATTTTATTATAATAATCTTATCAGAACCAATTTACCTATACTACGATTATTCTGAGAGATAGTACTTGCTATTTGCGATATTAACAAAGATATCGCGTCCTATAGGCTATACATAAACTAAATAAAACAATCGTGAAGCAGTAAAAAACGATGAGATTTGTACAATTTGTTACTTATTCTAACTTGAAAGAGTAATTAATATTTTCATCATACAACAGAAATGACAAGCGTAAGAACTGTGATTATAATGATAACTACTGTAATATTCAGCTTTTTCTGTCAATAATTTATCAGTTATTAGAAGAAGAAAAAAACACAATAGTCATATCATAGAGACTAGAGCGAAGAGAGATGCATTACAATTAACGAAGTTAACTTGGTATATAATAATCTTATTAAATGGATCTTTATACAAATAGCCGACCATATTAATTGTTTACTTTATCTAGTTATATACATAGGGGCATTTGCAGGTATACCCATTCTTTGTGTCACGTTTTAACTTGTGCCCGCTTTGTAAAACAAATTGCAAGTGTACCCGTTTTTTCGCATAACTTCAGCATACGGGGCTGAAGTAGCAAAGGCAATCACGCAAAACTTCAGCATTCTAGTAGACGGGCCTGAAGTAGTAAGTGTGCTGAACCAAGTGTGCTGAAGTTTTTGTTTTGTAACTGGCGAACTTCGGCTCTAGAGCTGAAGTTTTTGTTTTGTAACTGGCGTACTTCAGCTCTAGAGCTGAAGTTTTTGTTTTTGTAACTGGCGAACTTCGGCTCTAGAGCAGAAGTTTTTGTTTTGTAACTGGCGAACTTTAGCTCTAAAGCTGAAGTTTTTGTTTTTGTAACTGGCGAACTTCAGTTCTTGCGAACTTCAGCTCTAGAGCTGAAGTTTTTGTTTTTGTAACTGGCGAACTTCAGCTCTAGAGCTGAAGTTTTTGTTTTTGTAACTGGCGAACTTCAGCTCTAGAGCTGAAGTTTTTGTTTTGTAACTGGCGAACTTCAGTTCTAGAGCTTTCTAACAACTCAAATTCTTGTGCTTCTTCTTCTACTTCTACTGGTCCTACCACTTCTTCCCCAAATTGCAACTCAACTGCCACCCTTCAGGTTTGAAAATATATCGCTTCTTTCTCAATTTGGTATTGGTTAATTTCTGTAGTTTCTCTTTTATTTATGTACAATTTGGAAAACGCATTATTTATAATTTATTTTTAAATAATCTGATAAATATATTTATGGCAATCATCCCATGAACTGAAGTTCCATAGCAACACCAACAGCAGCAGAAGAAAGAAGAAGGAGGAGGAGGAGGAAAAGAAAGGGGGCTGAAGTTATTCAAAAAGTGGGTACAAGTTAAAACATACATAGATTTACATTGATTATACACAATTATACACATGTTGCAATACATAAATAACCCAAATAGCCGCTCACCCTACCACTTAAATTAAAAATAGCCGGTGAATGTACAAATATGCATAATTTATGTATTGCATGTGTATAATCAATGTATATGACTAGAAAAGTAAACAATTAATATGACCGGCTATTTGTATAAAGATTTCGCTGCAAAAAAAGAATAGTGATTTTTAGCTTGGTAAAATAGTGATTAAATCATACAAAAAAATAACCCAACCAAAACATATCCCAGTTCCTAGGATGGCAATGGGGCGGGGCGTGGCGGGTTTGGTAAAACCCATAAAAATGTCAACCCGCCCCGTCCCGCATAGTTATTTTTTAAGTTTTTAACCCGTCCTGCCCCGCCCCGCCCTGCCCTGCTTAATTTTTTTCTTCTTTTTTTCTCTCTAATTTCGTGTTTTGTTTCTCTTTTCAATAATTGGTTTTCTAAAAACATGTTCATTACACGACATTCCTTGTAATGCGTCATAACAGAGAATATCTTTACCTTTGTAATAATGTATATGATCTTT
>ML247189.1:25247-48709 GCA_005239495.1 Nicotiana undulata | reverse complement strand
TGTATGCTAAATTTTCGAAATGTGAGTTTTGGCTAGAATCAGTCGCGTTTTTGGGCCATGTTGTGTCCAGAGAAGGGATTCAGGTTGATCCCCAGAAGATCGCGGCAGTGAAAGATTGGCCTAGACCAACGACCCCGACAGAGATTCGCAGTTTCTTGGGTCTAGCTGGGTATTATCGGAGGTTTGTGGAGGGATTCTCTACCCTCGCCTCCCCATTGACTAAATTGACGCAGAAAGCGGTGAAGTTCCAGTGGTCCGACGTTTGTGAGAAAAGTTTTCAGCAATTGAAGTCGAGATTGACTTCGGCACTGGTATTGACCTTTCCAGAAGGTATAGAGGGATTTGTGGTTTATTGCGATGCTTCAAGGGTTAGTTTGGGGTGTGTGTTGATGCAACATGGGAAGGTTATAGCGTATGCTTCAAGGCAACTCAAGAATCACGAGAAGAATTATCCGACGCATGATTTGGAGCTCGCGGCTGTGGTGTTTGCATTAAAAATTTGGCGGCATTATCTTTATGGAGTCCACGTGGATGTGTTCTCAGACCACAAGAGCCTTCAGTATTTATTCAAGCAAAAGGAACTGAATCTAAGGCAACATAGGTGGTTAGAATTGCTTAAGGATTATGATATGAACATCTTGTACCATCCAGGAAAGGCGAATGTGGTGGCCGACGCTCTCAGTCGGAAGTCTATGGGTAGTTTGGCTCATTTGGAAGCGAATCAGAGGCCCTTGGCTCGGGAGGTTTATCAATTGGCCAATTTGAGGGTTTGTCTTTCGACCTCAGGCGAAGGGGAGGTTATGGCGCATAATGGGGTAGAATCGTCACTTGTAGCGGAAGTCAAAGAAAAGCAGTTCATTGATCCAACATTGGCACAGTTGAAGGAGGCAGTTCTGAATAACAAAATTTTGGCATTTTCACTCGGCAGTAATGATGGAGTGTTGCGATGTCAAGGTAGGCTATGTGTCCCAGATGTAGATAATCTCCGGGAGAGGGTAATGGCGGAGGCTCATAGCTCTATGTATTCTGTGCACCCAGGTTCTACGAAGATGGATCACGATCTCCGGGAGATTTATTGGTGGAGCGGTATGAAGAGGGGTGTGGTGGATTTTGTGTCAAGATGTCCGAATTGCCAGCAAGTGAAGGCCGAGCATCAGCGGCCCGGTGGATTAACTCAACTTATGGAAATACCGACGGGGAAATGGGATATGATCAATATGGATTTCGTGGTAGGGTTACCTTGCACTCAGCGCAGGTTCGACTCAATTTGGGTGATAGTGGAGCAACTCAACAAATCAGCCCACTTTTTGCCAGTCAAGTCCACCGATACTGCAGAACGTTATGCTCAAATGTATATCAAGGAGATAGTCAGACTTCATGGCACTCCAGTTTCTATTATCTCCAATCAAGGGTCCCAGTTCACAGCTAATTTTTGGAGGAAATTTCAGCAAGGTTTGGGTACTCAGGTGAATCTTAGCACGACTTTCCATCCTCAGACTGATGGTCAGGCGGAGAGGACTATTCAGACGCTTGGAGATATGTTGCGGGCTTGTGCTTTAGATTTCAAAGGTAGTTGGGATGACCATTTGCCGCTTATCGAATTTGCTTACAATAGCAACTTTCATGCTAGTATTCAGATGGCCCCATTTGAGGCATTGTACGGAAGAAGGTGTATATCTCCAATTGGATGGTTCGAAACTGGTGAGGCGGAATTGTTAGGGCCAGATCTTGTGCACCAGGCTATGGAAAAAGTTAGAGTCATTCAGGAGAGGATGAAAACAACTCAGAGTCGTCAGAAATCCTATGCGGATGTTCGTCGAAGAGAATTGGAGTTCCAGGTATATGATCGGGTGTTTTTGAAGGTGTCTCCCATGAAGGGAGTGATGCGGTTTGGGAAGAAAGGGAAGTTGAGCCCTAGGTACGTCGGGCCATATCGGATCGGTCAAAGGATAGGACTGGTGGCTTATAGGCTGGAATTGCCCCATGAAATATCATTAGTGCACCCAGTGTTCCATGTGTCTATGTTGAAGAAAGTGGTTGGATATCCATCCGCCATCGTGCCAGTTGGGACTATTGAGGTTAATGAAGAGCTATCATACAAAGAGGCTCCGGTTTCTATTCTTGATAGGCAAGTCCGTAAATTGAGAAACAAAGAGATTACTTCTGTTAAAGTGTTGTGGAGAAGTCAACAAGTCGAGGAAGCCACGTGGGAAACAGAGAAAGAAATGAAAGAAAAATATCCCCATTTGTTTGATCAAGTGTAGTAGTGATCGTGCGAATTATGATCCCAAAGCAATTTGATGTTGTACTCAGATTCGTGCAAAGGCACCCTATTTTTTCCTAATTGCCTTATTGTTGTAACTTTCCAATGCGTGCTAGAATTGTATACAATGTTATAAAATGGGTGGTGTGCAACCTTTATAGCAAATAAAAATTTTGTGAAACAAATGTGCTAAGTAAGTGATTAATGGTAGTGTAGATTGGTAATGGTTAAATGAATTGCCTATGATCTATTGAGGTGATTGAATTGTATGGGGCGCACTGAAATGGCCCAAAGTTAGGTGCAAATTATGTGTCACTAATCGAATCTTATGCCAATTTGTGATGTAAAGAGAATGAACTATATGTATTTGTCAAGATAATTGGATATGTGCAAGTGTTGAGGTAATGGATTGTATACCAGTTGTAGGAATAACAGAAACTGTATAATGATGCTTGGAAATGTGTTTCGGGGGCTCTCTGACAGGTAGATAGGTCTAAATACAAAGGAGACTCTGGCGAATTTTTCTGAAAATATCGGAGTTAGTGTAAATCTGGAAGTTTGCATATCATGTTTTCGAAACCAAACGATTTCCAAAATCCTCATTCGAGGACGAATGATCTTAATGGGGGGAGAATGTAAAGACCCGTAAAATTTCTTGTTTAAAATAATGCCCGAATAAGTCCTCGAGTTGTTATATCTGTAGAAATTCTTAAAACGGACCTTGATTGTGCAAAAGTACCCCGAAATTTGAAAGAATAAAATTTTCCAGCAGTTGGGCGTTATGCGACGCACTATGCGATCGCATAACGGGTATGCGGACCGCATAATGGTCGCATACCTGGGCAGGCCACTGCCCAATTTGAAGGCAACTATGCGGTCCATTATGCGATCGCATTTCGGTTCTGCGGACCACATAATTGTCGCATTATTGCCTTTGATTTTTTCGATGGAGGTTATGCGACGCACTATGCGATCGCATAACGTGTATGCGGACCGCATAGTGGTCGCATACCTGCACAGTGTGTTTTTATTTTTAGCCCACCTAGAGGGCCATATGCGGTCGTCTCTGCGGACCGCATGTGAGGAATGAGATCGCATTCCTGACCGCATTCCTGTGTCGGGCTCCTAATTTTTCTAATTTGAAATCCCGACCCCCAGTTCATTAAAACACCCCTCTCCTTCATTTTTAACCATTTTCTGACTAAGAATAGAGAGAGAAAAGAAGAGAGTTCTTGAGAGAAAGGGGTTTCATCATCCTTTTGGTTTTCCTCAATCACTCAAGCCCGGGAATTTTCGAGTTATTGTCTTCTTCACTTAAAGAGGTAAGTCTCCACCCCATCTCCCTTAAATTTCCAGATTTTTGGTTAATAAGTAGAACTCCCCTAAAGGAGTTCTTGAAGATAAAAGTGAGGAACCTTGCATGCATGTTCATTTATTGTCATAATCTAGTAAAAGGGAGTGGGTTAGGGTAAATATGCACAAAGAAGGGGTTATAAATTTAAGGGGGGTCATATAGCATTCGATAAAATGCCTAAGCGAGTTCGAATTGTGTTCATGATTCCCAATTCTAAGATGAATGTGTTGCCTTATGAATTAGATTGACGTTGCTTGATGGTCCGGTGATTTGTGATAGAAATTAAAAAGGGAGAAATTCGACACAAGGTATGTATGGCTAACTTTAATCCTTGTAAAATCCCTCTTGCTGTGGTAAGCATACGGTATGTGCACTTATATGGAAATATGTGAATTGATTGTCTAGTTGATTTCTACCCTACTATGTTAGATGAGATTTTGAATTGTGACTGGGCATGCCCACTTTATTATGTGCAAAGATGGTAATTTTTTAAAGTTATTTATATGAAGCATTGTAAATAAGTTGAACGGTTATGGCAACACCTTGTGCTTAAATTGATGCATGATGAAAGTTTGGGGTGCTTTGAGCCCAAGTGAATGAAATGATAAAATGTTGAAATTGTGATCTTTGAAAGGAAGGCCCTTGTGATGAAATTTCTTGGTGTCGTTGATGAAATTGTGATCCTTGAAAGGAAGGCCTTGTGATGAAATTGTTTGCATTGTTGCTATGAAATATGAATTGCCAGGCGGGGTCGGGTTGCGCGCCACAACACGAAGTAATAAGGTGTGGGTTGTGGTGATAAGGGTGGCCGAGGTAATAAGGGTGGAAAAGTGATCGTTATCACTATTGATATGGAAATTATGAAACTCGTGAATATGGTGGTGTTGGAAAGGGAAAAAGGGAGAGATTGTAAAGTTGTTGATTTTGATTGTCACTTTCCGTGTGTTTTGATTGTAGGTCCTATTGTTTCCTTGTTTCTTATCTGTAATATTGGTTGATTGTACTTGGGATAAAGTTTGTTCATATATACCAGTACAATTCAAATGTACCGACGTCCCTTTTGCCGGGGGTGCCACATTCTTGTGATGATTGTAGGTGGTTCTATAGCAGGTACTCCAGCCCACTGACGGTAGTGCCTCCTCTACGTCTTATCAGCTATTTTTGGTGAGCCCCTCTCCTCTCGGGGCCCTGTGTGGTTCACGCCACCTCTTCTTCCGGATTTTCATTTTTTTGTATTTGTGTAAGGTATAGCCGGAGCCTTGTTACCGGCAAGTATTATATAACTCCTTCGTACTCTTAGAGGCACCGTAGACAGGAAATGTGGGTTATGTACTTTTGTATTTTGGGCAATATAACTTGTAGACCACGTAAAGTAAAATTGTGTGTTATGTATATTTTGTAAGTATTGTACCACCTGTGGGTAATGACAGAAATCTATGATTTAATTCCAGGTTGTAAGAATGTGGTTAAATTATAATTGAATAATGTACATTGGGATCACGGGGTAATACGTGGGATGGAAAAGGAAACCCCGGTCCGCTTGACTGGGGCTACCCGGTCGAGCGCCGGTCGTGTCCCTCGGTTTTGGGGCGTGACACCCTCATCAAATCAAGTCCTTCATTCTCATCCTCCTCATCACCATCTTCATGAGGGAAGGGTGTTTCGTCTACGGATTCATCGATATTGTTGTCATAATCACTGTTCTCTTCCTCACTCTGTGCATCTGCCAGATCCCGATTTAATATGTCGTCTTCGGGAAATTGAGTGAGGACAAGCGGTTCAACTTGCTCGTTTTCACTGCACAAACAACAAAATAATAAGCTACTGAAATTAATAAATACTTTCCATATAGCTATGTCATTTCACTTAAGAGTCGTAATGTGATGACATTCCATGATGGACATTTTTCTGTTGGTGATGACTCTCGGATGGACCACCATGATCCAACACACCAATTCCAACCGAGCGTGAGTTCATAACTTGTAAAATTCATATCTGGTCGGTACCCCCTGTGGAATATATAAGCATTAATACAAATTCAATACAACAAAAATATACATCGTAACATAAAGAAAAACTGATGTTTACCACTCGTTTTGTGAATTATTTAAAGCAAGAGAGAAATTATTTCCTCGTTGCTCATTCGCCGGTGGTGATAAGTTTAAATCAAGGCAAACTTTTTCATCCGGAACTTGTCCGACGAAAATTGCTCCAGAATAACCACCCGATGATTGGGGGTCATCCAGAACCTTTCCTCGTTGCTCATTCGCCGTCGGTGATAAGTTTAAATCAAGGCAAACTCTTTCATCCGGAACCTGTCCGGCAAAAATTGCTCCAGAATAACCACCCGATGATTGGGGGTCATCCAGAACCTTTCCTCGTTGCTCATTCGCCGTCGGTGATAAGTTTAAATCAAGGCAAACTCTTTCATCCGGAACCTGTCCGGCAAAAATTGCTCCAGAATAACCATCTGATGACTGGGGGTTATCCCTACTATGCGCAACCTCATTGTTAGGAACGTCTTCGACCTTGACGTACATTTACAACATTTTTATTACAAGAAATTCTCGGTATTCATCCGCAGTCCTCAAAAAATCCCTCAAAGTTTCATCATCGTCGATGTTAAACTCAACGTAACAAGCAACACCTTGTTGAGTGACGGAATACAGATATCTTCCGGTTACTTAGGGTTCACCGAACGTTTCCTGACACTCATTTTGTTACATAACAACGATACCAATCTATCGTACTCCATTGTAAGTGACAATTTAACATGACACTGTGGAGATAAACTATAGCTCCCAGAGTTATTCGCCACCACAACCTCACTCCCCCCCTCCCCCAATATAATGAAACCCTTATTTTTCGCTCTTGAGACATTATGAAAAAAGGCTTGAGAATTTAACAAGAAGAAAAGTTTGAATGAGAATTAGAATATTTTTTGAATGGATTTTTGTAAAATCCTAACACCTTTAAATAAGGCAATGCCTAGCTCGGGGGGTTGAATTTTTTGATGTATAGCGCTCTTTAAAGGGCGCTATACCCATTTGAATTATTGTTATGTCAGTTAACCGCAAGAGACTTATTGGTGGGCCCACAAACAGGTATAGCGCGGTATATAACAACGCTATACATATATAACGCAGTTATATACCGCGCTATGCTTAACTGTCCAATCAACTCCATATAGCGCGATTTATATTGGCAATATACCTATATAGCGCGCTTTTAAAGAGCGATATGCTTTAACGACAAAAACACCATTAAAGTATAGCGCTTTTTAAAAGAGCGCTATATATAAAATGATCACCTTTTTTTTTTATACGCATTTATATTACACTTGTCCAAAAAGATCACATTTAGTATTGTGTTTGTCCTTTTCGTGTTTCTCATGATGATGATGGAGAACAACTTTCACATCCGGATAGAAGAAGAATGAATTAAAAGTGTAACCAGACAAGCTTGAGCCTAACGTTTTGGAACGACGTTACGTCCTTATCGTAAAATAGCCTACTCAACTAGCTCCTACTAGCCTCTAATTTTTAGTCTATGTTCATAGCTAGAATTTGATTCTCCTTTTATCTGTGTCACTTCACTCGAAAAAGAATAATGTTTAAATAGTTCAATAGATTATTGAAAAGTGGTGGTATACAACAACACGATACAATGATAATAAATGCAATTAATTTTATTTTTTACCTTATAATTTTAACAAAATTCTTAGCTAGAGTGGTGTACTCCTCTCCAATCAGGATTATTGAATCCTATCCGTAATCCGATTAAGAAAAACAGAAAGAATAGGAGATGAATATTGAAGAAAGAAAGAAATATAATTCAAGAGAATAATTGCTACTCTAATTCAAAAGTAACTAATTAAGAATCTTCCATGTGAAAAAAGCAGGTCTAATACTCTATTTCCTACCTCTATAAGTTCTACAGCCATTAGTTGCAGACAATAAGCACTAATTGGAACCCTGTGCCTTTGAAATGACACCGTTGAAACAAATTTGTTTTGTTGCACATCTTAACGTGTGATTCTGAAAAGCAGTGAAGCACGAGCATTTGTTCTTTACTCCCCAAAATCTTTTCAGTGTCTTTTCATTTTTGCTCCTCTCCATGTTGTAAGTTTCTATTACTAGTCGTACGTAAAACCTTTCGTTCGGTACAATCGATAAGCAAAATTAGTTCTGAAATAAATATTTAGTACTCCACTTTATCTTTTGTTTGGTTATTAATGATGTGATAAGTTATCTCAGGATTACAAATAGTACTGAAATTCTTATACCAACTAGAGGGTGAAATAAATTGACAATCTCTACAACGTATCAAATGGTCAATAAAAAATGATACTGGACTAACTAATCCCAATATATTCAAAATTAATATAATTAATCTCAGCATAATTTGTGTTCAACTCAAACGACCCCTTAGTGACTTATACTATTTGAGAGTGGCAATAAAGCTTATGCTTTTGGAGATATATTCTGAAAAAAGAGTATGGAGTTTCTTTTTACCAAACAAAGCAAAAGAAATGACACATTCCTTAAACTTAAAAATAAAAATAAAAAATTGCAGTGATCAACTAATTGCTAATTATAACAATTAATATGAAAGTCGATTATTCTGATCTTCTTTTGTTTAATGATTATGTCTGGAAATTGAATTATGCCAATGCTTTCTTTTCTATTGCAGTTGTCACTCCTTTATATGGGGGATGCAATGGGAAATGAGAACCACAACAATTGAAACAAAATAGAGAAGAAACAATGATAAAAGAAAAAAAGTGTTATGAAATAAAAGCAATTTAGTAAAACATGAACCAGAAATGAAATAGAGAGAAGAAAGAGATTTATTTATTTATTACAAGGCTTTTATATAGGCATAAAAAGTGAAGAATTATTATTGTAAAATATGTCACTGAAGATGTCATTAAGCATTTGAGAGGAAGATCGCGGAGTTACAAAGAGATAATGAAGAAGAATAAACCTCCACCATAAATTAATAATTCTTGTAACAAGATCGAAGGAATAAAAGACAAACCGTATTATAGTACTTCCTCGGTGTGACTAAGTTGTTGATTCAGAAAAGCTTTACTTATTAATATTCATAACAAAGATTCCCTGCATTATGTTCGTTAAATATTGTTTTCGAGTTAATGTTTTACTAAAAGCAATCATATTAATTACTTCATATGGATGCCTCCGATGATTCGACGAACATCACTTCTTTAGAAAGCCAAAGACTTGAATTTTATAAGTATGGGTTAGTAATTGGATATTTAAAGGATTTTTTTTTGTTCGACCAAACATGTAGCTAACCTTCGAGCTCCTTGTCAATATTTTTAAGCTTTAAAGAATTTGTACGTTTTCAATTCTACTTCACGTACAAATAAGAAATTAAGCCAAAGTGGAAGACATGAAGATTTCCACTGATATATATATATATATATGTGAGGAAAATAAGGAGGTCTATGATCTATTTCCTACCTCTAAATTCTATACCAATTCGCAACTTTTTGCCATTGAAATGACACTTGGAAGAAAAATTCTATTGCTGCCATTATTGCTTTTAAGTTCATATGAAGCAAAAGCATTTGTTCTCACCCCTTAGCTTCTTCAATCAGTAACCATTTTTTTCAATGTTTTTCACTCATCTTTTAATTTCTTTTCTCATCTGGCTCTTCGCCATTGCTGTAATTTCTATTTCTAGCCGTATATGAGTCCATCCACATTTACACACCTACAATTCGACAGTGGCAAATTGGCAATTAATGCTACTGCTTTTAATTTGGAGATACAGTATGAGGCACAATAAATTAAGAACTTACTCTAATTTTCAAAAGGAAAGAAAACACGCCATAAAGCAGTATGCAATATCAACTACACTAATTTATAAGTGCGAATATCACCATTGATTTAACAGATCATGGATCCTTCTTGATCTTCTTTTGCTTATTGCTTATTGATTATGTTTGGAAATTAAATTAATAATGCGCGGAAATTCCTTAATTTTGATTGCATTTGGTCACGCTTTAAATGGTGGATGCAATGAAAAGTGAAGTGAGAGCCACCAAAATCGAAGGAAAAAGAAAAACAAGAGAAGGAGAAGAAACGAGAGAAAAAAAGGACAAACGATATTACAATAGATCACAGTAGCCCGGTGGCGAAGTCAGAAATTTCTTCAAGGGTGATCAAGTTAATTTGAAATAAGTGAGAGAAAAAATTTCGATAAAGAGTGTTCAATATATGTTATATACCTCTAAAACCTACTCCCTCCGGTTCACAATAATTGACCAATTTGCCTTTTCATTTTGGTCCAAAACAAGTGTCCATTTATATAATCAAGAAATAATTCAATTTGTTTTTACAAAATAACCCTTATGTACATATCCCTAAAAAGTTTTCTTACTCCTCACATTAAATATTTAATTAAGGGTAGTTTAGTATTTTTGTATAGAATTTAATATTTTCTTAATGACATGCCAAAAAAAAATTTGTCACTTATTGTGGACAACAAAGAATAATATTTTACTTATATACATAGTATAATTTCCGATCACCCTATTAGACATATATGTAGGCCTACGTCGTTATTGATTGCTAAAAGCTTTGACATTCACTTAAAAAGATTCCCTATGTACTTTTAGTATTGGTTTCCAGTTAATATTTTTACTAAAAGCAGTATATTTGGTATGAAACCCTGCATGTGCATGGATGCCTTCCACTCACCTTAAGTTGTCATCGGCAAATTTGAAACCTCCAAATAACATCATTAATTGCCGTAAATTACAACAACAAATATAGTTTTAACCGGAGTTTGAAAAGGTTAATGTATACACAGAACTCGTCCCTATCTTGAGGTAGAGAGATTATTTAACGCATAAATTACCTTAAATTAAAGGTCATGAAATGCAGAGAGCTCTAAATTTTGAATGCTAAGTGAAGCACTTAGAATTCTTAATGAATCCTAGAATTATAACTTGTCCGCTGATGAAGTGGAAGAAAAAATTAAGTAACATGACCTCGTCTCTTGTTATATATACGTAAAATGAAAGTCTAAAGGAAGGTGGTAGAACAAGCCACGTACTTAATTAGCTACATTTGATGTGGAGTAAGGTTGATTTAGGGTTGGTTTTTTTTAATTCTTTTCTCCTAGCAATCATGACAATAATCCAAAGAATGGCAACTTTATTAAAGGAAATTAATTAAAGGGATTATATATAAATTGATTATTGCCCACTTCTTCCAAGCAATTCAATACCTACCGTGATTCTTCCCCTCCTTTTTATTTTTTCCAATATGGAAAGCAAAGATGGTGGCATGGAAAACTAAAATAGCTGGTGCAAAATGGTCAGCTCCATGATTGTAATGGTGGAGGATATTGTGTTAAATAACAAGATCTAGTGGCCCGGGACAGGAACCACATGACTGATGTCTAGAGTTCATTGCTTCATTCATTTAATTAATTCCAAATGCAAAGGTTTTCGGTTTGTTGTCCCACTTTCCACTCCCGAATCCCACTTTCCTTTTTCAATCCTTCAATTCCATCCACTAACTTTTTAATCACTCTTTGGGATTCTCCCAAGTCAAACATTCTTAATTGGCTGATGCAATTAATCAGTACTATAAAGAGTATTCATTGGTGTCATATAGTACTGTCATAAGGACACAGGAATAGTGGTGAACTCAAGTTTATCTAGCTAGCTGTTCATTAATTAATTCTTTTTCCTATAATTCTATAGCTATGAGGACGGACACTGTAGATGGAGTGTCAACCCCTTCAACACCAGCAACTCCTGGTGCTTCTCTTTTTGGTGGTTTCAACCATGAAAGAAACAACAATGGTAGAAACTCCCTTTTCAAGAGCTTAAAATGCTTCAGTGTACAAGCATGGGCTTCAGAAGAAGGAAGCTTGCCACCTGTTTCATGCGCGTTACCTCCTCCTCCAGCTGTCTCACTAGCCAGAAAAGTGAGAAAACAGAATAAGAAAATGCAAACTATATATATATATCAAGAAAAACTAACTTGTTTATTGTGTGCGTGTGTGTGTGTTTTTAATCAGGTGGGAGCAGAGTTCATAGGTACTATGATACTAATTTTTGCAGGGACAGCCACAGCAATTGTGAACCAGAAGACACAAGGCTCTGAAACCTTAATTGGATTGGCAGCCTCCACTGGCCTAGCTGTAATGATTGTCATTCTGTCAACAGGCCACATCTCAGGAGCTCATCTCAACCCAGCTGTGACCATTGCTTTTGCTGCTCTCAAGCATTTCCCCTGGAAAAATGTACTTATAAACACTCGTTAACCACTTAATTAGTTTCTGGTGGCTCTTGTTTATATATGTTGTTAAGTGCGTTAATCTTGATTTTTGACAGGTTCCTGTGTACATTGGAGCACAAATTATAGCATCATTTTGTGCTGCATTCACACTCAAGGTAGTTTTGCACCCAATAATGGGTGGTGGAGTCACTGTTCCGTCAGGTAGTTACCTTCAAGCTTTTGCATTGGAGTTCATCATCAGCTTTAACCTCATGTTTGTTGTCACTGCCGTTGCCACCGACACTAGAGCTGTAAGCTTTTTTCTCTCGTCTCTTTCCTCCTACTTGGCTACTTGTCAATTGGACAACCATCACAGATCCCCTTATAATTTCGTTCTAGACCCTTACTAAACACGTTTTTTTTTTTACATTCACTTGCATAAATTAACGGTGGAGGGAGTCCTTGGAGCAACTAGTAAAGTTGTTGTCGTGTGACCACGAGATCACGGGTTCGAGCTTTAGAAACAATCTCTCGCAGAAATGCAGTCTAAGGCCGCATATAATAGACCCTTATGTTTAGCCCTTTGTTGAACCCCGCGCATTACGGGAGCTTAGTCCACCGGGTTGCCCTGGTTTTGCATATATTAATGGTAGTAAAACTTGCCAATTGCCAACTCAAATCTCTATATATAAACTATAAACAATCATTTATTAAATGGTAGTACTAGTGGTAAACTAGCAATAGGCCAAATGAATTTATTTTGAGTTACCTAAGTTAGAGATCATCTTTTTTGGCAAACTACAGGCGGGAGAGCTTGCAGGAATAGCAGTAGGAGCCACCGTCATGCTCAACATTCTAATAGCTGGGTAATCTGCAAATCTTGCTGTTTAAGCTTTTAGCCATGTGGTGTTCATGTATGCATCTCAGAATGTTCGTTAAGGTTTTGCTGCTCCTTTAATTTTAATAGTTTTGACAGATCTTGTAGTACAACTTGATCTAGTAGCCTTTATTTCCATTGAGTGCTTTTCATGCTGATGCAAAAAGCTGAACGAAAATCATGTACAGATGTACTATCTAACGTGTCTGAATTTTTCGTCCGACTAAATTAAAGCTTTGGAGATTACTTTAGAACACAACAGCTTTCTTGAATGAAATAATCCCTCCAACCCTGTTTAAGTAATAATACTTTTTCATACTTTTGACTTATATCCAAATGTTTAACACCATTTTCTGATAAGATAGTCGATGACAGCTTTCTCAAATATTGGAAGTTCACGAATCAAATTAAACTTTGATGTGGTTTGTTCTCACTCAAATATCTTTTCAAATTAAGATATTTTTTACACCCCCACTTATATACTGTAATATATGAGTTAAAACTAGTAGTTATACATTCACTTCAACCACATGGCGTGACATAAAATGGGACCAAAGCAGTAGTATACAATGGACATAGCTCGTGAAACAAATTAATAGCTTATTTAACGGTCTTCCTCACAATTTACATTTCTTGTGTTCTAGGGAGACAACTGGGGCTTCAATGAATCCAGTGAGAACGCTGGGACCAGCAGTAGCAGCAGGAAACTATAAAGCCATTTGGATCTACCTGACTGCTCCGATTCTTGGCGCTCTTGCGGGGGCAGGTGTTTACTCTGCAGTCAAACTGCCAAATGAAGATGACAACAATCATGGGAAGCCTTCACTGGAACATAGTTTCAGAAGGTAATTCATCAGTAATACCATCAGATCATGATAGTCACATACTTTAGTAGACAGTACAGTGCAGTTTTATGAATGTAGAAACTTCTTGTACCATTTTGCATCTGCAAGGCAAGGGTGGATTGAATAAAACAAATCTGTCCGCTCTCTCTCCATATGTACATATTTTAGCAAGATATAATGTATCAAAGAACAGATTTTTAGCAAGATACAACAACCGAGAGATGGAAGGAAGGAAACGATATTGGGAAACTTATGCAATGTGTACTATTAGTGAGGCTTTTACTGGATTGTAGAAGAGACTTCTGTGTAACATGTGTTTCCATTCATATAACTAGTGCCACAGGAAGTAGGACTTCTTTTTGTTTTTCTACATCTGTCTGAAATTCTGAAAGAGTATGAAGTTTAGCTAAGAAACTAGCCTTATTTCATGCTCTGTCTCCTATACCATTCACTGAGCAGCTAATTTCATCGAAAGTGAATAGTTAAAAAACCGGCTAAATTGCACCCAAAGAGATAGAGAATTGCGGAAAGTGATGTTCATTATAAGCCTATCAGAAAAAGGAACTATTGTTCATCCATAAAGCACTGCCATATTGGCATAGGAGAATCCAGCTTACTGTCATATTAAAATTGTCCTTGTTGCTATTACAACGCTGCATAACAGGAATATAGCTAGTGTTGTAAGACAGGGGTAAGGTCTGTGTACACACTACTCTCCCCAAACCTCACTTGTAGAATTACATTGCGTATTGTTGTTGTTGTTGCTACTGTATTTGAGCTCAACCTGATATGGAACTGACAAACTGTTATACTTACGTTTGCACACTGCTGGCATAATTCAGCTTTTAAAATTTTCACCAACACCACTAATTTTTTTTCTAAACATGATAGTGTGTACCATTTACCAAGGTGATATGCAGCAACGACAAAACTGATTATAAGTGGATTCCAACAAACAAACATGCCCAATCTTATTCCACTAAGCTCTTCACATATTCAATAACTTTCAATTCAATGACATTTATCTTGTCACCCCAAATAAAAAGATAATTTCCTCGTTATGTCCTTCAAGGTGAAATCCATGTGGAAAGCAAATTCAACCATCTTTTAGAAGAGGTACCATAAAAAATAGACAGAAATAGATAAGGCCAAAAACTGCTTTCATTAGTGGGTTTGGCTATTTGACTGAGGACCAAAAAGCAGGCAGAAACAAGACACAAAAGTCCTAATAACCATAATAACAATAACTATTTTACCAATGGGTCATATGCATATGCAATTTTTCATGGATAAATTGTCAAATGGTTAATCTCAAAAAATCCACAAGGGAACAGATGAATTGCAGTGAAATGTCCTCCCTCCGTTCACTTTTACTTGTCCAGTATACTAAAAATAGATTTTCACTGTTACTTATCACCTTCTGCCTATCCAGAGAAGACAATTTTTTTTTTCTTGTTATACCCACAATATTAATTACTCATTTTAAATTATTTTCTCAAATCCATTAAAAATATGCATCAATTAATATGGGTATAATGGTAAATTATGCATTTCATTTATTATTTCTTAGGGATGTGCAAGTCCATAGTGGACAAGTAAAAATGAAGAGGGAGTATGCAATTGTGATGATAATTTAAATGCAGGTATGTTTGTCAGCATGAGAGCTGCTCCCAAGTGTAATGTACAAAGTTCCTAAGACAGAAATACAAAAGCAATCCGCGTAATACCTACAAAGGCTTGCCCTAGTGGTAAGTTTACGGCTGCGACCCATTACATCTTTCTGCAATAGTCGATTAAAATAGTCGTGTTTTCGTAAAAGAAATTGCAGTAAAAATTGAACTTGATATGATATGATGATAGAGGTTAAACAAAGAAAATGAGCGTCGAAGTACCGAATCAGATAATTCCATTCAAACCAAGTAACCGACTAAACCATCTGGAGTGCCTTAGCTTGAACATATTGATCAGGGCTGCGGTGAAAGAAGGATGATTTGTAGAGAGAAAGAGCGAGAGCAGCGGTAAGAGTACCAAAGACGTCGGCGACAGCGTCCTTGGTAGATGCGCCTGCTGACCTGAAATAACCTAATTCGTCGGCCACCTCCTTAGCGGCACCGGCAGCGAGTGAGACAATGGATCCGACCCAGATGCTCCGGCGGCGGATGAAAGGGTAACGAGCTTTTTCCGCCAGAAAGGAGGTAATGATAGCAATGAAGAAGCAGAAAAGGACATGGTAAAGCTTATCACGAGCTATCCAATCATCTCCGTCCTCCATTCTTTTTTAAATTTTTTATAGAAATAATTTTTTAAAAATTGATTGGGGGATGGGAGAAGACGACCTTTCAAGGTATTTGTAAGCAATTGCACCAACAAAATGGAGAAGGAAGGTTTAGAAGAGTCACGTCATTGGATCTTCAGTTAAAATATACTACTGTACATTAATTTTCTTTCTGCGTATCATGCTTTTTCAATCTTGCCGCAAAAATGCTTCTGCATCACATGAAGTTTAAAGTAGGATGGATGTAATTGAACTTCACCTCTGAATCACTTGGATTCAAATTGACTATCGATCTTTGTTAAAAAAAAAAGTAGAATAAATATTCATAGTGCTATAAATAAAATTTTATTTATGTTGAATGTGTATATTCTAGAAAAATTGTAGGCATCCCTCTCGGTCTGTCTCTTCAATATTGATCTTGTTCTTTTATTGTTTCATAAAACATAGTAAAAATTTTCTTTTATATACGTAATTAATGGACCGGACCATCACCAGTTCACTTCCAAGCTGCAAAACTATAGGGAAATGGAGATCGGTATTCTACAGCACCAGTAAGTAATATACATCTAATAGTCCCTTGTGCTAAGCTGCAAAAACCACTTAATTATTTGGCCAAGCTTTTAAAAATTAACTGCATCTACTTCTCCTCCAAAACAGTTTTTCAAAAGCTTGGCAAAACAAGAAACTTCGGGGGAAAAAGTACTTCTATGATTGCGAAAACTTGGCCAAACAGGCTATAAATCTGGTTGCTAACCGTACCCCGGTTGTTCTTATTTCATATTCTATACTACAGGATCAGTCCACAACCTTTCAGCCGTTGTAACGAATCTAGTGATAAGTGATGACAGAAAAAGTTGGCAAACAAAAGGTCGGACTACAAATTAAATGGCTTCGGCTTCAAGGCACAAAATAAGAAACAACCCACGGGAAGGCTATTGAGATCAATGGACGGAGAAAAATATAGAATATCATTTTTGGCATCATAGCTACAATTCTTCTGCCATCATACGAGAAAGTTTTAAGTGCTACATTATCCAATGACGTTATCACAACAATAATACACCCAACAAATAGACCCCTTGAATATGCTAATTCATCTTGCTGATCAACTCATTGATTTGACCCTCACGACTGCCTGAATCACCCCCGTCCACAAATCGTTTTTTCTTACCCTGCAATGCCTTTTCTGGCTTGTTGAGAGCAAAGGGACACAAAAAACTGGTGACTTCTTTAAAATGGGGACCAACATTGGCAATCTCATTCACAAGGTCTTCTAAGCATATAATACCGTATTGACCCAATGCCTGCAAACAATAAACAGTTACTACACAGGCCGCCCAGAAACTATTATGAAAGAGAAAAGAGGCAATTCATGGTACCTGTTCAACAACTTCGTTGCTGGTTAAAGGCACTCTCTCGTTGTCAATTTTTCCAGCACCTTTCTTGTAAATCAGATCCTTGATGCTCTTGAGATTTGGATATCTTCAAAAACATGAACAAAACCATAAGAAATATTCTACAGCCTCGTAGTCTATGATAGAAGAGAAACACATAGAACTGCTAAAGCAGTTCCGTTTTACACGGTTAAAAACTTAAAATTTCCTGCTTAAGGAATAAATAACTGCAATTTAATGTTCTACCAAGATCAGGCATGTTTCTAAGTAGAGATAGACCATTAGCTGTAAAAGTAGACCTATGTCATCCTGGTGTCCCATAATTTTTTTAAAAATTAAGCTCCTGGTGTCATCATACGGCACATGCTAAAACTTTCTTCTTTAAGTGTCATTGTCTTCAAACTGGTGGAACGGATAGATGGATATTCATTTAGGGATAGCTGAAATTGAAATGGTTGTATGATTTCGACCATGGGATTATACAGACTTAATTAAGGGTCTCATTTTCCTCTTTTTGACATACAGTAACGTAAGTTTGTAACTATCAAAGACAAAGCAAACACAGATTTTGGCATTACAAGAATAATGCTCTCCTTAATAGGAGAAATAAAAATGAGAAAGTCCAAGAAAATATTCAAATTAAGGTCCCTTTGGAAGCTCTAAGAACCAGTAAAATAAAAAAGTGCAGTCACCCCCTCTCTAGCAAGCATAATGCCCATTTACTAATTTGAGGTTGAGTGCTTTGGGGATATCCAGTAATGCGAGTTCATTAAACGTCGTGTAGCAAACTAGCAAAAAGGTTGGTTCAACCTACCCATATGTGACATAAGGCTCCACCTTTAGCAGAATTTCCAGTATTCTTGCATCTGCCTTCACAAAGACACCACTGAAGATTTTCCGCAGCCTCAAAGAGTACAAAAGCTTTCGTGTTCTTGGGTGCATATCACTTTTCCTGAAGTCAATCACAAAATCTTAGGATCTAAGTTACCTTAGCCAAGAAGATAAAAGCATGATTGGAAAACCAGAACCCACCCTCCAATGCGTATGACATAAAGGAGATTGGAATCAGACGTGACCAATGCTCGCCTGGATCTTTTCTTACCCCTTTGTTTCATTTGGACAAGGTCCATCTCCTAACATAAACAACAGCTTGGTTGAGAAGAATGTTGGACAAACAATATACCACAATTTATAAATCAGATTACTGCAAGTTGATCGCTCAGAAAAGGTAGATAAAAAGCCAACTGTAGGCGAGCTCTATTAATGGCTGTAGCAGAAGAAAGAGCAAGTGACGTGAAAAGGAAGACAAACATGACAACTTCTAAAGGCAATCTAACATTAAGCAAATATACCAGAGCCACAGGCCGCAAGGGTAACGGGCATCTTAGGCTCAATAGGCAAATGAATATACCATGCCAATTCCATTTTGATTGTCATTATTCACTATCAAGAGTAGGTTCCACTAGCTTACAGTTCAGGCACGGACAGGGAGAACTACAGTCTGTTATCTTCTAACAAAACCTGGAAATTCGGTAGCTAACCTTGCATATACATGTAGTTTAAAATATTCAAATGATAATATAACACTTCCTGTTAACTACCACGAAACAAAAACAATATTATCTTGTGATTGTATAGGCCAGAACTAGTTCCAGAGCGTTGGTGCCACCCAAAATAAATAGTTGCAGTCCTGGGCCCCCTAAATTTGAAAATTTAAAACTGTTATCTATCCTCAACACATTGTTGTCCGTACTGCTTCAGAAGGTCTTTTACCCTCTTACTTCTAATTATTGCACTATACTGTCTTGTTCCTTTCTCGAAAGTTAGAACATCACTATTTCTGTGTTATGGCTATTGGTTGCAAGTCTAAATTTTTAGAGACCCTAGAGAATGCTACTGAGATGTTTTTGCCCACAATGACTTTCACATCCAGGAATTTTGACCCAAAAAGAAAGACTTTCATATCCAGGAAGGACAAAAAGATGCCGGTTACTAGCAAATGAGTATAAAGGGAATTGGAGATCATTTTGTTTAGAGACACCAAACTAAGAGATAAGTGAACCAAAGTAAATATCAGACCATTAATATATCAATCATTAACAAACGTCACTGTCACTGCCACTGCACCACAAAATTCCTGATTATAGATTCTATAACTGGTAAAGAGACTCAAAACGAAAATAAAATGCTGAAGCCAAGAGAAACACTGGAAAGATTGAACAATTCATGAAATAAATGCAATATGTCACAAACAAATAAAAGTAAAAAGAAAAACAAGATGGAACATGTGCAAATACAAGTGTTACAGCCAGCATAAGATAAAGGGAAAAGGCTCAAATTCTAAACAAAAGATGCAATTTAAACAATCAATTCATAGATATAAATACCTTATCCCTATACTCTCGAATGAACTCCTCAGGCTTCTTGATAACAAAATTATCAGATTTAAGTCTCTTGACTTTCTGCTCTAGCTGGAGTTTTCTTCTGATTGCCCACTCTTCATTGTTCTTCCTCTTCTTTAGAATCACTTCTGGTATATAATTTAAAGGCTGTGGCACCTCCTCAGCCATTGTTAGCTATTCTACCTCTGAGACAAACAATGAGCAAAGTTAGACCAACCCTCGTCATTTATTGGATATATTGGACTATCCAACTTCTCAAACACTGACTTTAACTCAATTTAGGAGCTGAATATAGTTAATCTCAAACGCTTTTAATCATAACAAATGGCAGAAGTTGAAAAAATGATGGTCACACTGAAATCATAGGTCTGAACAGAATGATCGAAAAATGAATCGAATTTTATGAACTTCATTCCACAAAATCTAAATTTGAAACATTAATAAATATTTCAAGTCCTCTGATTAAATTGACAGACGTGTCTATAACATTTGATTACAAACAGGAAATAAGCACGATTGAAAATTAAATAGTAAAACCAACAAAGCACAAGTAACCAAAGCTCACATATAATGCGTATTCTATAAGAAAACTCAGTCAGAAAACAGAGATAGAGGTTACTTTGTTCGCCGGAGAGAAGCAAGTTTGAAGATGAGGTAGGGTGAGGGAGGTTTAGGGTTTTGGATCTTGGAACGGTAAGGACTAGGCTCGGGAGAGTATTATCAATCGAAAGAGAAATCAACTCTTTACCGACATTATAACTTGACGGGCCGGATCCATATTAAGTTGGGCCCTCGTGAAATTCTTGTACATCCAAAACAATTGGGCATTCTGAAAATCCAGTCCACCTAGACAAGGGAGAGAATTTGGGCTTTTCTTTACCATAGCTACTAGGAAAACTACTCTGTATAGCTACTCTAAAAAACAATAGCCAGAAATATATATATACATATATATATTCTCTGGCATGAAAGAATTGAAGTTTTGTGAGTAAAAAACTTCAAAATGAGATTTGAAGGTTTTGTTTTCAAAGTCTGCCAAAAAATAGTTAAAATTTGCAAACAAACAAATATTTGAAAGCAAGTTTGGAAAAAGCCCCCAAATTTTATGGTTAAACGACGTGAAAATAGAACGGACTAACCAGTTTTCGGACAAGTAATTGAAAATAGTCATCGTTTGCAAAATCATTGAAAAACAACACTATTTTGCCGCAACACGAAAAGTGCCAGCACAATATACTGGAGATTGGTGCACCTATGTATGAACTTCCAGCATATTATGTTGGAACTCCAACACACGGAAAGCTCCAGCATAATATACTGAAGATTGGAGCACTTGTGTATTAATTTCCAGCATATTATTATGGACCAATATATTATATTAGAACTGCAATATATTATGTTGGAATATTTTTCGGATTTCGAATAGTATTTTTGTTCGGATTTATATTTACATAAAAAATGGCAAAATTTTAATTACTTTTAAAATTATGGCTATTTTTCAATTACTTGTAAATCTGACTATTTTTTAATTTCATCTTTAAACGACAGCTAATAGTTAGGAACTTGGAATTACATACATTTATTTCGTTTATATACTTGCGCAAAGTCTCCGATTTATGAGTGTATCTGTATAGAACGTGTTAAATGGGTGAGATTGACAAATCATATTGCAAAAATCGGAGTTGAAGGAAGTACAACATTTGATGGTTTAGTTGAGGAATATTTAGTGAAGATTCTCCACATAATAAGAACACTAATGACTTTTAGGATGTTTTTCGTATATATATATATATACTTATTTATCCGATTTTAGCTAGGTCTTCCTATTTACTGTTTGTTTATAAAATATATAAAACTCTGGTCAAAAGCTACAATTTAAATCAACTTGAATATAATTTTTTATTGTACAAAATCCGGTCAAACATTAAAAATTATATACAACTTGTGTATAATTTTTTGTATAGAATCCTATCAAAATAATACACTTTACATATAAATTATATACAACTTGTATACAATTATGTTAGTTGCAAAACATTTGTCACCCGAATACAAATACATATACAGATTATTTATGTCTTCTTTTTCTTCGAGTTTCAATATGAAATTTCAATCAAAACTAACTCGAATATCCATCAAATTCTCTCAAAATTGAGATATAAACTCCAAAGAATATTCCCAGTCATTTGCAATAATACCCAAATCCAAATTTTAAATATAAAGCTTCGAAACTTCTTTAAGGTTGTCATTAATGGAGTTTTAATGGATTAATATGGTTTCCATTTCAATCTGCTCGCTTCTTTAATATTCTTTAGTTTATTTATTCCAAAAAAACAAAACAAAAATCAACAATCTTTCCTTTTTCAGAAATGATGAATGCTGATTGTTTAACATAGAAAAAGGAAAAAAAAAAGAGAAAATATAATGGAAGGACTAATCAACGTACGAAATAATATACATATATTACAAGTCAAGTAGTTGCACCAATGATTCTATAGCAAGTTAGATCGGCAACTACTAGGACGAAGATAGAATTACAGTGTTAGAAAGGGGAAGATGGTGTTGGGATCGAAATAACATGATGCATGCGGAACAATACAAAACTTGATGAACTATAAATCATGACGACAAAAGAAATATATACTAATCTAAGCATAATAGTTTATAATGGTTTGGTCAATAGACCTACATATGATAAAACTAATATAAAAGAAGGAGAAAAACTATCGAGAGAAAAATCTCCCCCCAAACAAAACTCTTTAATAACTACATTGTGGATGCTATTTTTTTTTTTTTTGTGAGAAGTAGAGGTCCTTATTTATAGATGTGCAAAACTTGTCTTCCAAGAAAAGGATAAGACATATTAAGGAGATTTAATCCTTTTAGGAGTCTTTTTCCGTTCCTTCAAGAAAAAGGAGTCCTAATAGAATTAGAAATTCAGGGCAAAATCCTAACAATCTCCCCTTGGCCTGAATTTTCTTGACAAAGTTGATTCATCTTCTTCACATAATCTTCATCACTGCTGCTTGACATGATTAAAATCGGTATAGGTTGAAAATCTTAGTATTGGTTAAAAGAAGCCCAAATAAGGGTTAAAAGGAGCCCACGTGTTAAGAATAAACATGAGTTAAAAAGAAACTCATGCGTTGCAAGTAGGCATGACTTAAAACTGGTATTGGTTAAAACTGGTCAAAATATGGGTTAGAAAGAGTTTTTTTTCTTTTCAATAAAGATGCAGCACCATGCGTTTTGAATACAATTGTGATTGTAAATTTCTCTCCACATGTAGCATGTTGAATAAATCTTCATATTCGTCTTGATCTAGACACGCATTGAATGTGTCTTCAACCTCGTTCAACCATTGACTCTGAACCATTGACTCTGATACCACTTGTTGGGATCGAAATAACATGGTGCATGCGGAAACTAACAATACAAAACTTGATGAACTATAAATCATGACGACAAAAGAAATATATACTAATCTAAGCATAATAGTTTATAATGGTTTGGTCAATAGACCTACATATGATAAAACTAATATAAAAGAAGGAGAAAAACTATCGATAGAAAAATCTCCCCCCAAACAAAACTCTTTAATAACTACATTGTGGATGCTATTTTTTTTTTTTGTGAGAAGTAGAGGTCCTTATTTATAGATGTGCAAAACTTGTCTTCCAAGAAAAGGATAAGACATATTAAGGAGATTTAATCCTTTTAGGAGTCTTTTTCCGTTCATTCAAGAAAAAGGAGTCCTAATAGAATTAGAAATTCAGGGCAAAATCCTAACA
>ML247189.1:607-22927 GCA_005239495.1 Nicotiana undulata | reverse complement strand
TTAATTAATAAAAAAAATTTTATTTATATGGTTAAGAAAAAAAAAGGAGTGGAATTAATGTTGTGGGGGGGGGGGGGGGGGGGAAGGCAAAGAAGCTGCTAATGTGTTCTTTCGTTCTCTTTTATCCAAAACATTTGATTTTACGTATATAGATACACAGACAAAGAAATCTAACATGAGTTGAGAGACTTTGGGTCCCAATTCTTTACTTTGATTAGACAAAGCAAACCCTAAACCACACACAAAATCTTTAAGAATCCTCCAAGACCAAAACTTTTTTTGTATCCTCTCATTTCAGCATTATATTGGACAAAAACTAAGATGTTGCTATCTTCATTACTAGCACCTCCTTTTGGATTATTCCCAAGAAAAAAAAAACACATTTGATGTATTCTTTTCTCTCAATCAAAGTAAATGTAGTGATGTATGTTTCATCGAGAAATGATGGTTAACGTTAAAATATGATCATGTTATGTTGTTTCATGTATTAATAATATAGATTTCATCTGGCCAGTGCCTCTGCCTAGGACAGCACTAACTCCTTTGCATTTGGGGCCCTTTTTCTCCATCTGCTTCTAATCTAATTGTCGGCCATTTGTCTTCTCTCCAAACTGCATCAAGACAATTTCCATACCAAGCAATATATATTGATTTCAGATATTCCCTCTGCAAAATTGTAAATAGAGGAGATATGATTCAAATTATTTAGAGGTTTGGTATTATCACGTCCCATATCTGTTGAGAAAATATGTTTGGGGCCTTCTTTTAATATTTATAGCAATCATTGGTTCATTTAGATTTAAAATCCGGTCCATTACAATCGATATTTTTTTTTCGAGTATAAACTATATTGCTTGAGTTTTGTTTTCTTAGCAGTTTTCGTTTATAGGATTTTGATTTAACTGATACAGTTTAGATTCTAATGTGTATGCATATAATATGTATATTGATCTTGTGAAAGTAAAATAGCCATCGCAAGCCAAATGGATAATTATCATCATATATCATATTATAAGTGAAAGTTGAAAGACTAAAATACCCCTATAAAGCTGAATGATACTTTCAATCCAATAACATTTTGGTACAAAGATGTAAGTGCACACTCAAATAACAATATCGAAATATTAAATTAGAAAAGAATTTCTCTTATTAATAACATAACTGACGAATTTGAAGTGTTTTGACGTATTCAATACAAATAATAGGCAGATTCAATTACAGAATGAAAATCTATTTGACAAGTCACACTCTTCATTGCTATATATATTGGTATAATAAAATTATAAGTATCTCAAAAACGTGAAAGGTAAGAAATAGATAATTAATGGAGTTATAAGGTGTATATCATTTTTCATCACTGGGACAAATTTTTATTCGTCAGCTTCCTTCAATTTTCATTTTTTTGTTGCACAATTCAAAAAAAAAAAAAAAAAAGAAACTTCTATTATTTGAACGAACTCTTGAACCAAAGCAATTCATTATAGAAAGAGAGAAGTCGGTGATATATATGAAAGCTCGAAATTTCTTTCTACGCAGAGATAAAGTAGTGGATGAATTATTCCATTTCAAGGTGGGGCATTTCTTTTATATAATACTCCTATTGAATTGTAATTTCCTTTTCTTTTTATAGCTAAATTTACTGAATTTCATTTCTCTCATTGCCATATTTGTTACTGGTTGTTTCTTTAGGACCTACATTTTTTGCAACTATATGCTTAGACAGTGGATAACAAAGATTGAAGACGTCAAATTCTCCTTTCTTGCCTATCATTCAATAGCGTTGAGGCGGACCTAGAGCATTAACTACTGGTTTCCAGGAATTCAGTAACTTTTGTTTAGATTCTGTATTTATATTAAGAAATTCACTAAATATTTGTAAATATTTAAATGTGAATTCAAATATTATTACATATTAATTTAAAATTACGGTAGGAACTCATAAGCCTCAAATCCTGAATACGCCTCGGAATGAGCAACAACCATCATCGTGAGTAGCTAATAACATATTAACCTTTTATTGTCCTTTTCTTTCTTTTCCTCATTCGGCCTAGGAAGAGACCGAGTTCATTACTCAAATGGCCACTCAACTATCCCAAATTATCTTCTAAAGTCACTTTACTTTTGTTTGTAACAACAAAGTCACTGAACTATGCATATTGCACTCAAAATGTCACTCAACTGAATTTTTCAATTTTTGGATTGCCAAATACCTATTTTACCCTCTAAATTATAACATTTATCTTCTTCTTATTTTTTTAAACTTTTTAATATTATGATTTTTCCTTTTTAATTTATATTATGGACTTACCTATAAAATAAATAAATATTATTTATAAATTAAAAAAATAAAAAGTATTTAAGTATATATAATGCTGAAATAACAAAATAATGAGCATAATTAAAAAAAAGTAATTAGAATAATTTGTTAGTAATAACAATTATAGTATTAACAACAAAAATTTATTTACACAATTCAGAATGAAAGAAAATAAAGGTTGTAAAATATATATTCCTTGCACGTAATATAAAAATAATTATTTAAATAAGGGTATTTTTATAATATACATTATATATTCTTGAAAATTATGCTCAATTATATAATTATGTTTCTACCAACTTTTCGACGACGCAAAGTTATGTCAGCGGAAAGTAGGGGGACTATCTGTATAGGGTAAAATATGCTATGTTAACAGCTTGTTTGGATGGTTGTTTCACATCGTTTCATAATGTATCGTATCGTTTGATGAATACAATGTTTGGATAGATCGTATCGTTTGTCGTTGTTTCATAATATCATGCACCAGCAATATGAAGAATAAATTTTGCAATATTATAAAGAAAAATTATGATACGAAATAAATTTAATATATAAAAAGGTAGAGTAAATGATAAAATAAAATTATTTAATAATAGTGAAGGGTGAGATGAGATAAAAAGATAAGATAACGACGCAACCACACCAAATCGGTCGTTACATAAAGTGGCACATTTCGCCGTTACGTAACGACGGATTTAACGATACGATACAATAAAATTTAAGTAACACCAAAAGAAACATCGTATTTAAAGTAACAATACGATACAATACAATGGGTAACGACCATCCAAACAAGTTGTAAGTCGTGCATGGAATATATATAATATAATTGAGCATAATTTTCAAGAATATATATTATAAAATACTTTTATTTAAATAATTATTTTTTACATGAAATATATATTTTACAACCTTTATTTTCTTTTATTCTGAATTGTGTAAATAATTTTTGAATTTTTGTTGTTAATATTAAAATTATTATTACGAATAAATTATTCTAATTAATTTTTTTACTATGCTCATTATTTTGTTATTCCAACATTACAGATTCTTAAATACTTTTTATTTATTTTAATTTATAAATAATATTTATTGATTCTTTAGGTAAGTCCATAATATAAATTAAAAAGGAAAAATTATAATATTAAAAAGTTAAAAAAAAAAATTAAAGAAGATAAATATTTATAATTTAGAGGGTAAAATAGGTATTTGGCAATCCAAAATTTGAAAAATCTAGTTGAGTGACCTTCTGAGTGCAATAAACATAGTTTAGTGACTTTGTTGTTACAAACGAAAGTAAAGTGGCTTTAGGAGACCTTTGCACTATTTTCTGGTGAGCATTGAGCTTAAGTATGCAGGCCCTACACTAAGAACAGAGAGATTGAAATCATATTTCATGTATCGATTTTCTCTTCGTTATTGTTCTCAGTAATTGTTATCGTCTCAATTTTAGAATTATTCGTTATTTCTTCTATATTCAAATGTGGGAGCAAGTTGATTCGTACAAATTAATAATAAATATCTAGAAAAGTGATTGGATAAATTAAGGTTACTTAGGTGATCTTGGTTGATATGCTAATATGCATTTAGCAGGTAAACAGTTAATTGCTTATTCATTCTTCCATTAATATTTACCACCCACTGGATAATTTTGTCGAACAATTTTTCCTTCTTTATTCAGTCAGTTAAATAGGATCAATATTATGATTTTCAATTTTTTTGAATTCTAAACAGAAACAAATTTGTTGATATTATTTATGCACGTTTAAATTTTATTTTAATTAGTAAGGCATGCACGCACAACGCATATGTCCAGAAACTAGTTGATTAATAGTTGCATGTAGTATCACACGAAAAAGCAAAAAAAAAAAAAATTGGGGGAGGGGAGGGGGAGTTAAATAGTTTCTAGCTGAATATACCAAAAAACAAAGCAATAATTATCTTTTTTAAAAAAAAAGAGTCCTAAGAAAAAGATGCTTAGACATTGACAACCGTACTGTGAATAGATTCCTAAGCTTTCACAATCCCATTTGATGTCATCTCAGTTGTGGAGTAATACCTAACAATACTAAATCATAATTTCATATCCTCTTATCATTCTTTAATATGCATGCACATAGTTATTTATATGTCAAATACCATGAAATAAGCAAATAGTAAGAGTACTTGCCTTAAGGTGAATGAAGGTGTGATAAAAGGGCTCAATTGGCACTATTGTTCTTGAATTGAAGTTTTATGGTAACAAATCATGTACAAGATAATTAAAAGTAAATATTGTTATCTCAACGTATTCAAAACAAGAAAATCAGTAAATATTAGTTTAAGAAAACAAAACAGAAAAATTTCAAGCTCACAAGTTTCTTATGTGTCCTTAAAGAATTTAATCCCTCACAGTTGCCCAAGGTTTCAGATTAATTCCTCCCAGAATAGAACGAAATAATTGTTCTCTGATAGCAGCACTTCAAATCACAGAACTTCGCCGAACTCAAATGGCAGAGCAAATCACACAAGATGTTTACGTTTTTGCTTTTGAAAAACAATGCAGAATGCAAAAGATAGAGGGGAGAGATGTTCAGAATTCGATTGGTGGAAAATGAAGCCAATCCTCTCAATTTATAGCTAACGAAGTTGAGTCCCAACAGGTACAAAGGTGCGTGTTCGTTGATAAAGTGTCTATTTAGCAGAAAACATTTCTGTTGAATGAAATGTTTGGTCGCGAACTCGACCGTTGGAAAATAATTCCGCGATCTTCCAAATTCATATTTTTCCGCTAAAAAATATTAGAAAAGAAAATATTAAATGATGGAAAAGGAAAATAAATTTGGTCCAAAAAATTTTCAATCAATCATATTAATTGATAAAATCCGAAGTCGAAGCCGAAGTAAACAACTCCTTGTTAGCACAAACATGACGAGTTGCCCCCGAATCAATCCACCATTCTCTAGGATTTTAGACTAGGTCGCATTCTGAAAGCATGGCACATAAATTATCCATTTCATCATTCTTCTCATCATGTTGCTTGACTTTTCTTCTTGTCCGTCTTTGGTGCACCTTTGAACTTCTTTTTGCTTGGGTAATTCTTTGGTCCAGACGACTTCTTTCTCTTTTTGCTCGTTGAAGCTTCTTCAATAATATTTGCACCCATTATTGTTGAATTTCCACGAGATTTTTTTTCTGCAGCATTGTTGTCCTCTTCAATCCTTAGGCGAACAATAAGGTCTTCCAATGCCATCTCCTTGCGCTTATGTTTCAAGTATTTTTTAAAGTCTTTCCACATCGGAGGCAACTTTTCGATAAATGCCGCAACTCGAAACGCTTCATTTATGACCATACCTACAATCATAATTTAGGATTAATGATATATTCAATATATTTAATAAAAAGATTGATTCGGTTTATACCTTCGGCAATGAGGTCATGAACGATGACTTGTACTTCTTGAAGTTGAGTTATGATAGACTTACTGTCAACTATTTTAAAGTCCAAGAACTTTGCGGCAACAAACTTCTTTAGTCCAACATCTTCCATCTTGTACTTCTTTTCAAGAGCGTTGCACAACTCTTTCGAAGTTTCCATGACACTGTAAACGTTGTACAAGCTATCTTCCAAACAACTCAATATATAATTTTTGCACAAGAAGTGAGAATGCTTCCATTCCTCCGTGCCCACAAATCGCTCATTAGCCGGAGTCTCTTCTCGCAAGACTGGAACGTCCTCGCTTATAAAGCGTTGCAGTCTAAGTGTGGTCAGGTAGAAGAACATTTTCTGTTGCTAGCATTTGAAGTCCACGTCGGGAAATTTTTTCGAGCTTTTCTGCCGGTGCCATCATCGGTGCAGGCGTTGTGTGGCTTAAAGACGCCGTAACAATTGCAGCAGTAGTCGTTCCAACAAAATCATTTTGTTGTTCCGTACTTGTTGTCATTTTTCTGTAAAAGAAATTGACGCAAACAGATTAGTATCTCGGTGAAGTTTTAATATCTTCAAACTGAATACAAACAACCAAGTAGAAAATCACAAGGATTTTAATCTCGGATTGAGTAGAAAGTCACAAAAACTTTAATCTCAAACCGGAGTAGAAAATCCGAAGAATTTAATCTCCAAAACCGGAGTAGAAAATCACTACGATTTTAGTCTCCCAACCCAGAAAATAAAATGAATACAAAAATAAATATTAAATTCCTTAAGCTTATTATCTCACTGTATTCAAAACCGAAAAATCAATAAACATTAGTTAGTTAGTACATGATAAAACTCGGTAACTGATATACTATGGCATTTTAAATTATAATGATAGTGTAAGAATATAAATTGCACTCTAAGATCCTTCTTAAAATAGTAGCAACCACCAACTACGAGCGAGGAGAAAAGGAGATGACTTATAATGATGTAATCCTGCCTTTTCTCTAACCATTTAAAAGGTGTGGTACTGTTCATCATTTTGTATCTTTTTTTAATTTCTATATCTAGAGGAGTTGGAAATACTAATTAGAGTCGATTTTCTTTTGGGTATAGCTTCTTTTGGTAACATTTGAAAAGGATGTACATCCATTTCCCATTTTTTTTCCTTTCTCCGGAGAGGCACATGGAATATTCCTTATGTTGCACAAATGTTTTCCAAATCCAGATATTTGTATGTATGAAACACACTAATGCGTCGCTTGTAACTAGGGGGTAAAATTGTTCAAAGAAAATAGTTATTCACCTATATTATCTATTAAATGGATTGGATAATAAACTTTTTAAAAACGGATCAAATACGGATAAAAACTATATTATCCACTTAGAAAATGGATAACCTGTTTAACCAAAAAGAAGTTTGAAACCTTTTGTTAAACAAATTAAACAAGAAAATGATAGGTAAATCCTAGTTAAACATAATAAATTCTAGATCTAACACGTATTTGTACATGTAACGTAGAATTGCGTTTAAACCAATTTAATACAATGAGTGTTAAATGATGTTGTTATGAATGAGTGGAAGAACAATGATAAGCAATATCTATATTAAATGACAATAAATGTAAATAAAGAGAATGATTCACCCACATATTGAATGAGGTGGATGATTCTTCTCTCTAACAACGATGTAAGACAAATGGATATGAGAATATATGGGGTTTTCCCGGATCTCATGAGAGAAAAGGTGGGATAAACAGCAAATCGAATCCTTATGGAAAGGTAATATTTTGTATTTTCTCTTGAGAGTCAACTTTTCATAAGATTTCTTATCAACTAGAATATCACATGCCTTTTGTCTTATCTCTCCGGCTATTTATATGGGATATTCCCAAAGAACCCTAAAAAGTACAACAGAAGGAACATTCAATGGAATATTCCCTTTGAAAGTTTCAAAACTATAATAGTCGTTACTTCTGTTCCTACAGCTCGACCTCGGCCCTAATGGGCTACTCAACGACTCATTCTGATCAACCTCTAATCGATCTCGACCTACCCGCCCGTGATGAGCTACAGTTCTCACGCTTGATCACCTCTTCATGCCAAATTTTCTCGATCGGATTTGACTTATACAGTTAGTCCCTCCACTTATCGAGGTTGTCTTTTGGTCGACCTCAATGAGCGGTCTTCATTAGCCGCAGTTCTTAAGAAATTCGGACAAGGAGGTCGAGTAATGGTGATCGCATCTGAGATGATGACGTGTCGCTCTGGGGGCTGCTGTCAATGACGCTGGTTCAGAGTAACGTCACAACTGCATGCGTCATCATTACGTATCTTCCCGATATGTTGCATCGTTCCTTGTGTCCTTGTCATTTCGATTCCAGTGCTTTTGACGGTTATCTACATCGATTCGAGCGTTGTTGTTCTCTATAAATAAGAGGGGGGAAACCCTTTGGAGAAACCTTTACACTCTCTGATCTTTCAAACCTGCATATTGTCTCTTCTTCTTCTTCTTCATGCGTTCCTATTTTCTACAACTTCCACAATCACCACTTCTTCTATACCTTCGGTTCCATTGTATACACATTAGCAAAAGATGGATGGTGCATCTTCTAACCCTGAGGTGACCTCAGACCCAGTTCCGTTGTCAGTGGCCATGCCCTTTGGAGAAGGAGAGGCCATTATTGTGGAGGATGAAAGCTTCCCTAATGTGGAAGAAGTCATTCCTCGTAATTCATGCTCCAGGTCAGATTTTTCGAAGTCACCTGCAGACGAACCTGAGCCTGTGAAATTCGAGATGGAAGCAGCCCATCTTGCCGTACTCAGGATCAAATACAACATTCCCTCTCACATCGACCTGGTCCCATCTGGGAACAACGTGATCCAGGTTCATCGTCCTGGGTATTGCGCGTTTTACGCATACCCGTTGCAATTGGGTTACTCTCTCCCTCTTCCTCTATTGGCAGAGGAATTCTGCTGCTACTACGACATCTGTCTGACCCAACTCTCCCCCTAAATTTACAAACTCTTCCTTATGCTGATAAAATTCTCGGAGCTGGCCGGCCGTGAAATTTCCATCCGTCATTTGTTGCATCTCTTCGCGCCAAGCTTTCACAGGGGCACGATGATACATCTTCTCCATTGCGGGACCAGTGGATTGGTGGCAGGAATGGCTGATAAGGCGAATCATTGATTTTGGGTTAACTTCTTTTTCATCAAAACCGAGCACGTGGTGGCTAACCCCAGTGGATTCCCTAAGGAGTGGAACTTTGCCCCTAGGTGCTTTTGCTAATTGAAGTATGTTTCTATTTTTTTCTGTGACTTGATCGGTCCTCTTTCTTTTCGTGTAGCCGAGAAGCATCCTCCTACGTTGGTTGCTGATATTCACGACTGGGTGGCCCAAATCTTGCCCCACACGGTGGGGATCCGCGAATGGTCGTCGTTCAACAAGAAATTTCGACCTAAGCCTTCTCTGACCGGTAAGCCAGGTTCCGATCTTTAACTACTTTGATCTCAATAGTGTCCTCTTTTTTACTTACACAGTTTTCCCTTTGTTGTTAGGTCGGGGGGATCCGAAAAAGGCGAAGGCTCCCATTCCCGCTTTTCACCAGCTGGGTTCCTCGACCGGGTCGTTACTCGTTTCAACTGTGGGCGAGTCCGTACAGACTACTACTTCTTCTCAGACTCCGGCGTCCAGTAGGCATGGTTGTCGGGCGGCTGCCCCATTAGCGGGACTCCGAGTTTCCCAAAATTGCATTTAGTAAACGAGTCTTCGCCGGGTGAAGAGGAGGAGGCTCCGCTGAAAAGGCAGAGAGTGGAGGTTGGCGAAGTGTCTTCATAGAACGAAGAGCCAACGGGGGGTGAAACGAAGCGGACCATAGCCGCACCCGAGGGCGGAAGCGTTTTGGGCGAGGAGTCTGCGCCCCCTTCACTTGTGGAGATTGTTTCCCTGCCAGAGGTCGTCGTGGAAGGAGGGCGATCAGAGGCAGCAGAGGTCGTTCCGGGGAGCGCTCTATCATCGTCAGAGCGGGATGTCGTATCTTCATCCACCGAGGATAGGGGAAAGAATGTGGACGCGGATGATGATGAATCCGGTTTTGATATAGACCCCGAGGAGGTACGAATGTTTGATGAGGGGTTTACTCGGGTGGAGGTGAGAATGAAGGGATCTACCCGAAACATCATCATTCCCTTGGATTACAACTTGCTAATGAACTCACAGAGCGTGGTCCCCGTTTTGGTTCCCCTTTACTTGGCGTCGAGAATAGGACCTTACATACGTTTAAGGATGCTGGCATGTCATTAGGCATCTCCAGAATGGCCTTGAGGGTAAGTTTTCGCCTTTTCATATTCTCGTATCTTTTTATTCTTTTCTTTACCTTGTTCTTCTTTGTTGACTGCTTTTTTCCTGTTTACCAGACTCTCATTCTGGAGATCGAGTGTGCCCGCCGAGAAGAGAGGATGAGGGCTCTCTTTAAAAGAATGTAGTCTAAGTATAAAGTGTATCGTACCAAGCATCGTGTGTTATGCCGCCTACTCGGTGCAGATGGTAAAGAACAATCTCTCAGGGATAAGCTGAAGCAGAAAGATGATGAGCTCATGAGAATCGTCGGTAGATGTAGCAAGCTCGAAGGAGCGCTGAGGGTCAACGAGGACGAGCTCGAGGTGAGCAAATAGGTTGTGGCAGAGCGTGTCGACCTTCAGGATCAGGTGGCAACCCTGCGAGTCGAGCTTGAGCGGAGCTCGATTAGAGCTAATAGCCATGGTGATGAGTTGGTCGAAAAATAGGCAGAGTTGAGGAGAGCCGAAGAAGCCAGGATGACAGCTTTGGCGGAAGTGGCCGCATTAGAGGATTCTATCCGTGTCCTCAGAACTGAGTGGGCGAATGAAGCTGAGACGGCTGCGCTTAAGAAGGCGAGACTTGATGAATGGATTGGTGGTATAGAGACAAAGGTTTAGAACCTAAATGAGCAGATTGCCGTCCTTAAGGCCGAAAAGGCACAGCTACTTACTCAACCGTCTTCATCCCATGTTTCACTTATCCCGATGTTCCACGGGATTTGTATGAGAAGTGGATTCATGTCGAGGCTCACCTAGACATATTCAAGGGCTTGATGACGGTCGGGAAAGTTTTTGAGGCGGTGTTCGAGGATGCTCGTGCTAAGGCGCGTGCAGCTCGGGATGCTTTTGGTTACAATCCTGCTACGCCCGGGGGGATGATGATGAAGATGACTTAGACGGGCTTGATCCAGGTTCTTGGTATGATGGCGAATACTCCGATGGAGAGGGTGCTGGTGGAGACGATGATGGGGGTGATGCTGCCGAGTAGTGTATTTGTTTTGTACTCTTTTTTTTTTTTTTTTTTTTTTAATTTTGCGGGCGTCTGTTCGGCCCTTGTAAAATACCTTTTGGAATGATACTTTTGTTGTCTATTTTTGAGNTGTTCTTTTTTTTTTTTTTTTTTTTTTTTAATTTTGCGGGCGTCTGTTCGGCCCTTGTAAAATACCTTTTGGAATGATACTTTTGTTGTCTATTTTTGAGTTTCTTGTTTTTTCCTTGAATGCTTTCCTGGATTGGTTACTTTGATTAAAATTCGAGTTAGGCCGACTGTAAGTTGAACTCGTGCGAGGTCGAACGTTGCTCAATTAATTTGAACTAAGTCGCATGAGAGTGTCTTAATTAGTTCGAGTGAGGTCGAATACGAGTTAATTCGAGCAAGGTCGAGTGTTGACTCTTGATTAATTCGAACAAAATCGAATATGAGTCGATTCGAGCAAGGTCGAATGTTGACTCTTAATTAATTCGAACGAGGTCGAATACGAGTCGATTCGAGTAAGGTCGAATGTTGACTCTTAATTAATTCGAGGGAGTTCGAATGTTGACTCTTAATTAATTCGAGCGAGGTCGAATGTAAGTTGATTCGCACAAGGTTGAGTGTTGACTTTTAATAAATTCGAACGAGGTCGAGTGTGAGTCGATTCGAGCGAGGTCGAATGTAAACTTTTAATTAATTCGAACGAGGTCGAATGTCGACTTTTAATTAATCCGAACGAGGTCGAATACGAGTCGATCTGAGCAAGGTCGGATGTTGATTGTCACGACCCAAATTAGGCTGTGATGGCGCTCAACACCGTTGTTAGGCAAGCTAAAACTAATCAACTACTAAATTCCCATTTATAGTTAAACAAAGCCAACGGCTAGCTTTAGTTACATTTTAAAACAGTTAATAAATAATGGATTTACCAGGAGACCAATGCAAGAACCACTAGAGGGACTCATGAATATAATTATACAAACCAAAAATAATAATCTACTAATGTGTGACAGGATCTAGTGTCACAAGTACGAGGGCAACTAGTAGAATGTACAAAAAAATATAACTTTCCTACTGCCTGAGATAGTATAGACAGGTACGACAAAAGAGAAACTCCGGCAACGCTGCTGAACGGCTCGGAAGGGGGCAGGCAGCTCACCGTGAATTCTCGAACGAATATCAGGAATGCGCGTCAGGTGGGTAACTAGATGCACCAACCTCAGATCCTGTACAATTAAGTACAAAAGCGTAGTATGAATACATAAACAATATGTACCCAGTAAGTATTCAATCTAACCTCGAAGAAGTAGTGACGGGGGGTCGACTTGACACTTACTAGGGTCAACAATAACATAATCAAAATGTTAGGCTAAGCAGGAATATCATGAATAAAGCCAACAACAAAAATATCAGGAAGTGACAAGTTCCATTTTCATAATTAAAACATAAAATTCCATCGAATAATTTAACAATTTATATTTCAAGGCATTTAAAGCAGTACAAGTCACAGAAAGTTCCAGATAAATAACATGCGCAAGTCATGTCGAGGTCGTACGACCCGATTCAACATAATAATAAAATGTGCACTGTCGGAGGGTTGAACGACGCGAACCATAGATGCATCTATTCACCCATCTCGCGAATCATTCATGCGACGCAGTCAAATATAAATTTAAATCATTTAAATCAAATTCTTTTCCTTTAAAGAAGAAGGCAATTCAATTTGAAGCTTTAAATCCTTGAAAATTCTCAACTTAATTCCATTTATCACAACCAACAAGTATCATTAAATAACGGTGTTCACAAAGCATGGTATAACCTAAACTACACGAACATGACAAGAATAGTAGCTACGTACGGACTCTCGTCACTTTGTGCGTACGTAGCTCTCACAAATACTTATATTTTTAATCAAATTCACCTATGGGGACATTTCTTCTTACAAGGTTAGAAAGGAGACTTACCTCGTATCAAAGCGTACTCCCCAAATTCAAGGATGCGCTCAAACCTCCAATTTTGACGCCCAACAACTCGAAGCTAGTTAAACATTACATAAACTAATCAATCTATGCTCAAAAGTTCATTATTTCACCATTTAAGTGATTACCCAACCTAATTTGCAAGCTTCCTAAAATTCACCTCCGGACCCACATGCTCGGATTCCGGAAATTTTCAAAGAAAGTTGTTACACATACCCTTAGGAACACAAATATATAATTTTTTCTAAGTTCCATAACCATTTTCGTGGTAAAACTCTATTTTTATCAAAACCTAGGTTTTCCTCTAATCCCATGCTTTTCACTAATTTACGTGTTAAAATCTACCCGTAAAATATGTATTAAACTCACATTAGGTAGAATTTACTTACCTCACAAGGCTAGGTCGAAATCCCCTCCTAAGGAGCTCTCAAATCTCCCAAGGTTGAAATAAATGACCCCATAAATGCCTAAGTACCGATTTTAAAAGAACTTCACTACCTTCAGCTTTTTTGCACCTGCGGGGAGGTGGTTGCACCTGTGGTCACGCAACTGCGAAAAAATCATCGCAGGTGCGCATCCTCCCCTATTGGCCAAGCCCCGTATCTGCGGGCTCAAGGGACCGCACCTCGCAAGGGCTCGCACATGTGACCACTGGCCTCGCACAGGTGGTCGGGCAAGTGCGCTAAGGGATCCGCACCTGTGGTGCCTGGCTGACCTTCCACCTTCGCTCATGCGGCTCGTGGCTCGCACCTGCGGCTGACCAACCACAGGTGCGGTCACACCAGAATTGGTGCACCAACAGCTCTTTTGAGCTTCAATCTCAACTTGTACGACGTTCGAATGGTATCAAGGGCCCCCGAGGCACCGTCCAAACATACCAACAAGTTTGGAATCATTTAACGGACTCGCTCGAACCCTCGAAATGCCCAAAACAACATTAAAACTAAGAATCGCAACCCAAAACCAATGTATCAAACTTAAGAACTTCAAGTTCTTCATTTCACTTCCAATGTGCTTAAACGTACTTAAACTACTCGGAATGACACCAAATTTTACGTGAAAATATTAAATGAAATTACGGAACTATTCTCGTTGTGAGAATTCCGTTTGCACCCCGATATCACCAAAACATGTTCCAAACCAAATTTATGGAACTTCTAAAACCTTCAAGAACCAACTCTCACTATTAGGCGCCGAAACACTCCCGGGTCTTCCAAAACCCGTTCCGAGTACATGCCCAAGTCTGAAATTACCATACGAACCTATTGGAACAGTTAAATTCCTATTCAGAGGTCGTTCACTCAAAATGTTTACCGAAGTCAAACTTGTCCCTTTTGGCCAACCTTAATGAACCAAGTGTTCCGATTTCACTCCAGACTCTCCCAAATCCCGAACCAACCATCCCCGCAAGTCATAAATTAGTAAAAGAAAGTACGGGAAGTTTTATTTATGGGTAAGAGGTTGTAGAAAGCAAAACGACCGGTCGGGTCGTTACATTCTCCACCTCTTAAACAAACGTTCGTCCTCGAACGGTCTAGAATCATACATGGAGTGATGAATAAATGTGGATATATGCTCCGCATGTCTTCCTCGGACTCCCAAGTCACCTCTTCGACTGGTTGGCCCCTCCACTGGGCCTTCGTTGCGGAAATCCTATTAGACCTCAACTGGCGATCTTGTAGATCAACCATAGCAATTGGCTCCTCCTCATAACCCAAGATCTCATCTAGTTGAATAGTGTTGAAGTCTAACACATGTGACAAGTCCGTGCGGTACCTCCGGAGTATGGACACATGAAAAACCGGATGAACTCCTGATAAGATGGGAGGTAAAGCGAGCTCATAAGAAACCTCCCAAACTCGCCTCAATACCTCAAATGGGCCTATAAACCTTGGGCTTAACTTTCCCTTCTCCCCAAACTTCATAATACCCTTCATCGGCGAGACTTTCAAGAGAACCTTCTCGCCGACCATAAATGATACATCCCGCGCCTTCTGATCCGCGTAACTCTTCTGTACCATTTCCAAGGCATCCTTCACCAAATCTGTACCATATAACTTGGCCTCGCCACGCTCAAACCACCCGATGGGAGAACGACATCGTCGACCATATAGGCTTCAAATGGAGCCATCTCGATGATGGACCGGTAACTGTTGTTGTAAGCAAACTCGCCCAGGTGTAAGAATTGATCCCACTGCCCTCCAAAGCCAATCACACATGCTCTGAGCATGTCCTCCAATATCTGAACTGTCCGCTCTGACTGCCCGTCGGTTTGTGGATGGAATATTGTGCTGAGCTCCACCCGGGTGCCCAACTCACTCTGTACGGCCATCTAGATATGCAAAGTGAACTGAGGACCTCTATCCGATATGATGGACACAGGCACACTGTGCAACTGAACCATCTCCCGAATGTAAATCTGGGCCAAGCTCTCTGAAGTGTAAGTAGTGGCTACTGGAATGAAGTGTGCCGACTTGGTCAACCTTGTTGTTTTATTCTTCAATATCACACAAGAGGGGGGGGGGAGTGATTTGTGTGGTGTCCAATTTTCGAGTGTTGTCTTACTAGAAGAACCTGTTTTTTCTTGGTGTTCCAACTTCTACTGTTGCGGAATAATAAATGCAGTAAAGTAAAAGCACAGAGGATTTTACGTGGAAAACACCTGGCTCAAAAGGTGAAAAAACCATGACCTACTCCTCAGTAGGATTTTCCCAAACTCTTCACTACAACTCTGAGCCAAACAACATTTACAAAATAAACTCTTTTGTAAACCTAGGACTAACTCTAATCCCTTTGTAGCAACCTAGCCTCTAGCTAATTGCGACAAGCTTCAAGTTAACTCTAACTTGAACAGTGTGTACCTATTACAATTGCTTCTAAGAAAGATGAAAATATACAATATTAAATCACCTACTACAACCAACTAGACTCAATAAACAAACAGATGGAACTGGTTCTTCTAGCTGGTCAGTAGCCTTTGTGTCGCACAAGGATTCTGCTTGCAAAATATCTCTGGGAATTTTGCTTTCAATTTTTGTTTCACTTCTGCCTTTTTCCGATCCCTCTTCAGCAGGAATGCTTAAACACTTTATAGATTCAGTCGTTGAGATATGTTGTTCAATTATAATGCAACTCTTCCTTGGTGGAAGAGTTTGTATTAAACTCAACTTCCTTCCTTTGTTACTATCCTTGCTGAAATCAAACTCTAACCTCTTATCAATTTTCCACCTTTTCGCTTTAGGAGACAACCTCTTAGTTCCCAGATAATTCACATAACTTGTTATCTCCTACACATGGACTCTTCGCGTGCCAATGAGCATGTTTCACTATGATAGCATGATGGACCTGGTTCAACTTGGTAGATATTTGTCAATCTTCAAAACCATGCAGTGACTTGGGTCAACAAATTCCCCCTTTTTGATGATGACAAACCCTTGTGCTTAACCCTGTACAATCTTCAAACACTTTGTATGGTTTTAAGCATTTATCATAGAGAAACTAGATTCATTAGGTTATAAATATCACAACAGTTTGAAATTTGAAAAGCACATTTCTTTCCCCTTTTGGTATCATCGAAAAGTTGCAAAATGATAAACTTACCAGAATTTGTTAAAAATTACTCATGGCCATTTAGGCATTTGTAGGTGCAAAACATGATTAATCATCAAAAGAAACCAATAAATGTAAGCTAAGTAAGAAACTGAGACAAAGTCAATAACTAATAGAAGCACAATTCATTGATTAGTCAGTAATCAAACACCATACACAAAAAGAACTAAAAAAGTCATAACCATGAGCAAAACAAAAAAAACAGAAACAGAACAAATCCCGAACTAGGTCATAGATGGGGTTTTGGTGGCTCTAGACATCCTAAGGTTGGGTAGGTGCAGATGAGGTTGGGTTCTTGGCTTGAAGGAGAGAAAGCATTTGTTGAAGAACACCTTCATTTTTCTCCTTCTCCTTTGCTAGTTCAACTTTGAGAGCATCCCGCTCAACTTCCACCTCATGAAGACAAGATTTCAATCTAAGGATCTCCTCATCCTTCATCTCTCCATCCTGCACCAATGACCTTACTTTGCTATTGACTGGCTGCTTCCTAGATGAACGAGGTTCATCCTCAGGAACATTGACAAGATAATCACATGTCAGCAAAGTGTTCTTCCCAAAATAATCCTTAGCATTAGCCATCTCAGCTTTCTTCACATGAACCTTAAAGTGGGCAAGTACAGTCGTCAGAATAAAGCCATAAGGAATAGCGTGTACTTTGGTTCCATTTACAACTCTGTCCATGAGTTGAATGATGAAAGCTGGCCAGTTGATCCGCTTTCCCTTATATAAACACTCCATCAAGGTGAGGTCCATGTAATTGGCTATGTGCCTTCTCTCTTGTCTTGGCAGCAGGAACTTAATCACGAATTCAAAGAATAACTTGTGTTGGGGCCTCATTTCACTTTTGAACACCGGCCTGGGCTCAGATTTCTCCTCATTCTCACAAAAGAATCTGGTGATGTTGAGAGCTGAGGCCATTCCATCAAGACTAGGCCATCTTTGCCTAGTGTAATCATCGTAGCCCTCAGCAGGTATGTTCAGAATCTCTCCCAGTTCCTTTGCATCAAAAGGGATCTGAATTCCTTTGACTATGGAGGTCACCTTGCCATTCTTGACACTTGCATTTGCCATAAACTCCACCAATTCGTTCCTTGCCAGCCTTCCTTTCATGCGAAGGACCATTTCCTTCCACCCTTGCACATCCAGTGTGTCCAGCAGGTATTGCATTCCAGGTTTCTCGAGATCTTTCAATAACTTTCCCTTCAAAATTGTCCTATTGCTGAACATTGTGATTCTATCAGTCTCCTCACCAACTTCCTTCTCATCTCCTCCACTCCACTCTTTATCCTCATCTTTTTCAATAACCTTCACTTTCTTGGCCTTGGATCTGGTCCTTTTAACAGTGCTTGAAAGTGTTGCAGACACAGCAGCTGACTTCCTTGAAGAAGCCTTAGCCCCTTTTGGTTTGGGTGTCTCGACCACAACTGGAGCAAGCTGTTTCTCATGATGGACCAGGTCCATTGTATCATCATCAACAATTACAGCCTCAATAGGCTCTCCTACCTTTGCCTTTCCCTTTGAAGCTTTTCTTTTCTTGCTCTCTCTCAGAGCCCTTTCTAACTCTTCTTCACCTTGTCGAACAACACTTCGTGTAGCATGAACTTTTGGGACAGGAGCATCAACAAATACAGAAGCTCTCCTTTTCTTTGTAGGAACTGGAGTAGTGACTTTCTTGAACGTTTGAGATCTCTTCTTTTTGGGGTTATAAGACTCCCCCAGCTTCCTTAGCATCTCATCCAGTGTCTCCTCGATAGATGAACCAGGTTCATCTGCTGATTTTCGTAAGCTCTCTAGACCTGCTGCTGCTTCCTCAGCAACACTTCCCCCTAAATTTGTGACACCTTCTTCAACAATCTCAGGAACAAGACCACAAATAGCCAAAGTGGTACCGTCCTCCCCAGACCCCCTTACAAAACTTCCTTCTCCCTCTCTCTCAAGAATTTTATCTTTCCCCAATTTTCTTCTCCTATCCGGCACTTCAACATCAACAACTGACCCAACCAACACAAACTTGTTTTCAGTAGTAGCAATTTCAGAATTAACTTCAAGCTCACCTTGCTAAGAACTAGATGAACCTGGTGCTTCATCCTCATTAGCGGATTTGTTGGATTCACTTGAAGATTCAGACTCAGGAACCTCGCTGGCTTTAAGAATTTCCTCCAAGAATTTTGCACGAGAGCCAGAAGCAACAGATTTTCTGGCAAGAACTTTCACTCTTCGTGCCCTGGGGGTTGGAGTAGGGTTAGATGTGGGTTCAAGAACTGGAAGGTTTTCAGGGGTTGAAGATCTGACTGGAGATTGTGAACTGTATACATATGGGGAATTCGACTCAGAGTCTTCACGTCCTACATCGTAGTCACGTATGGATGATGAAGAGGAAGAGGAGACAAGGGGTGGTGAAGACATTGTTATGAACGTTTTAGGGAGACGAAGATTTTATCAGTTTTGATTTTAGAAGAATGAAAAACTTGGTTCTACTTGTTATGTTATGAAGAGGGGAGGCAATGATGACCTTTTTATAAGATGTGGCTATGAATAATACAACGGGCAGAGCATTTAATTAAGAGGGAGTCTAATCGACGTAGGAGTGTCATTGATTAGACAATTAAGAATCCCCTAAATCTAGGCTAATTGAGTAGCGATGGGACTTCTTGAAACTGTTTCATTTTAGGATAGGTACTGAGAATTTGAATTGAACCAAATAAAGATAGAATTCAGCTCATGTGTGACTTTAATTGTTTCAATAAATGTATGGAGATGAGCACGTACCTTGTCAGTCAGATGAACCAGCAGCAATGAACCAGGTTCATCGTGTTAAAGTCTTTAATTTGCCTCAATTTACAAAGATAGAAAAACATCATTAGCAACCAGGGAATCATATTAATACATGTCAAGAGAGTATGGCAGTAAAGTCATGATATTGAGCAATGATTAGTGTGGTTGATTATCTATGTTAATGTTTCTAGCCAAAAAAAAATTCATTTTTCAATTTTTTTTTTCATTTTTTTTCCAGTTAGGTGATCTTAATCATCCCTAATTCAAGCTTGTTTCTCTCAAAATGCTCCCTACTCAGTGCTTTAGTAAAGATATCTGCAATTTTCTTGTGAGTAGCACAAAATTCAATTGTGATCATTCTCTTTTCATAGTTATCCCTAAGGAAGTGGTGTCTAACATCTATGTGCTTAGTTCTCTTATGATGAACTGGGTTCTTGGTCATACTAATTGCACTAGTGTTATCACAGAAAATAGGAATGCATCCCACATCTATACCAAAGTCCATGAGTTGTTGCTTGATCCACAGAACCTGAGCACAACATGAGGCTGCAACCACATATTCAACCTCAACAGTAGACAAAGCTATCGAAATTTGTTTCTTGGTGGCCCAAGACACAAGGCAGGAGCCTAGAAAGTGAGACATGCCTGAAGTACTTTTCCTGTCAACTAGGAAACCTGCATAATCAGCATCAGCATATCCTACAAGATCGAAATTACTACCTTTAGGGTACCAAAGGCACAAATCAGTGGCGCCTTTCAGATATCTCAAAATTCTCTTCACTGCAGTTAGGTGGGACTCCTTTGGATTTGCCTGATACCTAGCACACAGTCCTACACTGAACACAATATCAGGTCTACTGGCAGTGAGATATAATAGAGACCCAATCATCCCTCTGTATAGCTTCTGATCAACGGATGAACCAGGTTCATCCACATCCAATTTTGTAGTTGTGGCTATGGGGGTGTCTATTTCCTTTGAGTCCTCCATTTTAAACTTCTTGAGCAGTTCTTTCACATACTTTTGTTGATGGATCATTGTTCCATTGGGGTTTTGCTTGATTTGCAAGCCTAAGAAGAAGTTTAGCTCACCCATCATACTCATCTCAAACTCGCTCCCCATAAGTGTAGCAAATTCCTTACTCAGTTTTTCAGAAGTTGCCCCAAATATAATATCATCCACATATATTTGCACAACCAGGAGTTCTTTACCCTTTTCCTTTAAGAACAAGGTGCTGTCAATTTTGCCTTGTTTGTACCCATGTTCTAGCAGGAATTTTGATAGCCGATCATACCATGCTCTAGGTGCTTGTTTGAGACCATAGAGTGCCTTGTCAAGTTTGTATACGTGGTTATGTGATTCCTTGCTTTCAAAACCTGGAGGCTATTTGAAAAATACATCTTCCTTCAGATAGCCATTGAGAAAGTCACTCTTAACATCCATCTGATGGAGAGTAAATTCCATATGTGCAGCAAATGCTATAAGAAGTCTGATTGCCTCCAGTCTTGCCACAGGGGCAAAGGTCTCATCATAGTCAATTCCCTCTTCTTGACTATACCCTTGAATAACCAGTCTGTCCTTGTTTCTTGTAACAGTTCCATCCTCATCGAGCTTGTTCTGAAGACCCACTTTGTGCCAATCACTGATCTTTCTAGTGGCTTGGGTACCAAGTGTTATACTTGACTTCTTTCAAACTGATTCATCTCTTCTTGCATGGCATTTACCCAATTAGCATCTTGTAGGGCTCACCAATGTTCTTTGGTTCGATTAAGGATAGAAAGGCATCAAACGCACACAGATTTTTCAAGGAGGCTCTTGTTTTGATTCCGGATGACAAATCTGTTATGATGTTCTCAAGAGGGTGAGAACTTTGATATCTGTGTGGTTTGAGCACCAATTTTTCACTTCTGGATGATTCTATGGTGTCTTGTTGTTGTGGAACAGGATCAGGGCCAGGGTTCACATGTTGAGTTCCCCTTGTCATGTTGCTTGGGGTAGTTGGACCTAGTCTATCACCTGTTCCATCTCCTATGGCTTCTTCAATGTGTTCACTGCTTCTCACCAATCCTAGCTCCTCATCTTCTGCTTCATGTCTCTCAGAAAGAGTGTTAGTTTCATCAAAGACAACATACACACTCTCTTATACACGCATAATTCTTTTATTGTACACTTTATAGGCTTTGCTATGTGATGAATATCCCAAAAATACTCCCTCATCACTTCTGGGATAAAATTTACCTAGGGAATCTTTGCCATTATTGTGTACAAATTATTTGCATCCGAAAGCCCTAAGATGGGATATGTTGGGCTTTCTCCCTTTAAGTAATTCATAAGGAGTCTTCTCTACAAGTGGCATGGTCATGCATCTATTGATTATATAGCAAGCAGTGTTTATTGCTTCTGCCCAGAAGTTGTGTGGTCGTTTGCTAGAAAGAAGCATGGTTATTGCCATGTCTTCAAGAGTTCTATTCTTTCTTTCCACAACCCCATTTTGTTGTGGGGTTCTAGGGGCAGAAAATTTGTGATTGATACCATGTTCATCATAGAACTCATCAAACTTTGCATTCTCAAATTCAGTACCACAGTCAGATCTTATTGATGATAGTTGATGTCCTAACTGATTTTGAGTTTTCTTAACAAATAAGGTGAACATATCAAATTCTTCATCCTTAGATGTCAGAAATAAGGTCCAAGCGAACCTTGAATAATCATCAACTAGCACTGTCACATATTTCTTACCACCTCTGCTCAGAGTTCTCATTGGACCACACATATCCAGATGAACCAGTTCCAACGTCCTGGTGGTACTGATTATTTTCTTACTTTTGAATGAGGATCTTACATGCTTCCCCCTTGCACATGCCTCACAAACTTTGTCTTCCTTGAACTTAATGTTAGGGAGTCCCACCACTAAGTCCTTAGAGACTAATTT
>MDKH01134445.1:0-29386 GCA_005239495.1 Nicotiana undulata | reverse complement strand
GCAGTTCTCACAACTTGTTATTTGGTTAATCGGATGCCTTCATCTCCCATCCAGAATCAGATCGCATTCGGTGTTTTTTCCTGAGTCACCCTTATACTCTCTTCCCCTTCGTGTTTTTGGGAGCACTTGTTTCGTACATAACTTAGCCCAAGGGAAAGATAAATTAGCTCCTCGTGCTCTTAAGTGTGTCTTCCTTGGTTATTCTCGCGTTCAGAAGGGATATCGTTGTTACTCACCTGATCTTCGTAAGTACCTTATGTCAGCTGACGTCACATTTTTTGAGTCCAAACCTTTCTTTACTTCTTCTGACCACCTTGATGTATTTGAGGTCTTACCAATACCGACCTTTGAGGAGGTTACTATAGCTCCTCCTTCACCTTCCGCCATAGAAGTCTTACCCCTTCCAACTATTGGGGAGTCTAGTGTGGCTTCTCCTGCATCCCCAGCCACAGGAACACCACTCTTGACTTATCATCGTCGTCGGCACCAAGCATCCGGCCCTGCTGATTCTCGTCCTGCACCTGATCATGCTCCTGCTGCGAACCTGTCCCTTCCTATTCCACCGATTGCACTTCGGAAAGGTATACGGACCACTCTTAATCCTAATCCCCATTATGTTAGTTTAAGTTATCATCGTCTGTCATCACCCTATTATGCTTTTATCTCTTCTTTGTCCTCTGTTTCTATCCCTAATTCTACAGGTGAAACATTGTCTCATCCAGGATGGAGACAGGCTATAACTGACGAGATGTCTGCTTTACATACGAGTGGTACTTGGGAGCTCGTTCCTCTTCCTTCAGGTAAATCTACTGTTGGTTGTCGCTGGGTATATGCAGTCAAGGTTGGTCCGGATGGCAAGGTTGATCGCCTTAAGGCCCGCCTTGTTGCCAAGGGATATTCTCAGATATTTGGGCTCGATTACAGTGATACATTCTCTCCCGTGGCTAAGGTAGCATCGGTTCGCCTCTTTTTATCCATGGCTGCTGTTCGCCATTGGCCTGTCTATCAGCTGGACATTAAGAATGTTTTTTTGCACGGTGACCTTGAGGATGAAGTTTATATGGAGCAACCACCTGGGTTTGTTGCTCAGGGGGAGTCTCGTGGCCTTGTATGTCGCTTGCGCCGGTCACTTTATGGTCTAAAGCAGTCTCCTCGAGCCTGGTTTGGTAAGTTCAGCACAGTTATCCAGGAGTTTGGCATGATTCGGAGTGAAGCTGATCACTCTGTGTTTTATCGGCACTCTGCTTCGAGTCTCTGTATTTATCTGGTGGTCTATGTTGATGATATTGTTATTACCGGCAATGATCATGATGATATTACTAAATTGAAGCAACATCTCTCTCAACACTTTCAGACTAAGGACCTTGGCAAACTAAAGTATTTTCTAGGTATTGAGGTCGCTCAGTCTAGCTCAGGTATTGCGATATCACAACAGAAGTATGCCTTAGACATTCTTTAGGAGACAGGAATGATAGGTTGTAGACCGATTGACACTCCGATGGATCCGAATTCTAAACTTCTGCCAGGACAGGGGGAGCCGCTTAGCGATCCTGCAAGATATAGGCGACTGGTTGGTAAACTAAATTATCTCACAGTGACCAGACCTGACATTTCCTTTCCTGTGAGTGTTGTAAGTCAGTTTATGGATTCTCCGTGTGATAGCCACTGGGATGCAGTTGTCCGCATTCTTCGATATATAAAATCGGCTCCAGGCAAAGGGTTATTGTTTTGAGGATCGGGGTCATGAGCAGATCGTTGGTTACTCAGATGCTGATTGGGCAGGATCACCTTCTGACAGACGTTCTACATCTGGATATTGTGTTTTAGTAGGAGGCAATTTGGTGTCTTGGAAGAGCAAGAAACAAAATGTAGTTGCTCGATCTAGTTATATATGTAACAAGCTCGGTACATTTGATTTATATGCACCAGCTTGTGGGGGAGTGTTAGTTTAGTAGTCAGGTAGGAGTAAATAACCTTAACCTTAATCCTATGTGTATTAGGATTATGACATGTATTATCTATATATATAGGGCTCATTGTATCATTGTATGATGTGAATAATATATTATTTTCTCCCGTGCTTTCTCACAATTTTTAAGGATCTGAGCAACATAGACCAACATTGTGAAAGCTAATCCAAACAAAGAGGGCGCCCCCAGCTACTGTCATCTAGTTACTTTTTTTTATTTACTTTTCAAGGTTTTCAATGCAGCCTCTTGAAAATGAACATTATTCCTCCCATTTGTATGTATCTCTGCAGTTATCTCTTGACTGTCTTAAGATTAAATTGCTCATCTAGTTTATGCAGCAAATTTAAATTCAATGATGTAAGTGTAGACTGGGCAGGTTGAATCTGCGAGGACTTGAAGAGGGGAAAGGTCAATAAGTTAACAGATTCAGCGGCTCTGCCCTCAACTTTGAGTTGACTGAGGTTGGTCGCTGAGGAGGACAAAAGGTAGTTCAAGGGGGATAGTTAGGTGGTAGAGGGGGAATAGCGTGGGAAGATGAAAGTGGATGCAGTGGTGATGTTAGCAAAGGCCTATCAGCAGTTCCTTCTTCGATGATCAGCGCGTTTGTTGGCAAAGAGGTTATACCCCAGTATTCATTAATTATACAAGAGTATGCACCAGCTATAGAGGGGTTCCGCTACTAAATGCATCGAATGGTCTATACAAGTACATAATACACGCGCTCGAAAAGAGCCAAAAATAATTAGATCAGCCTGTCCACTTGGAGCTTGATTGTTTCTTTTTATCTTTTATACCTTTTTCTTGGGTTTTCCTTTTAATTTCTTACCTCTCAAAAGTTAATTACATCATGTGTGTGCTACTGAAATTAAAAATTCTCTTCATTTTACTTTTGGTTGACTGAGTATCCATTTATGATCAAATATTTTAGTTTGAGATGCAACAACACTAGCGCTAACTTGTAGCTTTAGCTTGAACAATAAATCTGTAATTTACAAGTCCAAAGTCCAGTAAGATAGCTTCAGAGTTCTCGTAGCATTGAGGACCACTTTTAGCTTCTGCTCAGATCCTTGGACTGAAAGTGCTGAAAGAGATGTTGCTTCAACTTAGTAATACCATCCTGATCATTGCCGGTAATAACAATATTATCAACATAAATCACCAGATAAATACTGAGATTTGAAGCAAAATGCCGATAGAACACATAATGATCAGCTTCAGTACGAGTAATGCCAAACTCCTGAATGACTATGCTGAACTTACCAAACCAGGCTCGAGGAGATTGATAGAGAGGCCAATGGCGAACAACAACTATGGATAAAAAAAGGAGGACATATGCTATTTTAGTCAAGGGAGAGAAAGTATCACTGTAATCGAGCCCAAATATCTGAGTATACCCTTTGGCAAAAATACAAGCCTTAAGTCGATCAATTTGGCCATTTGGATCAACTTTGACTGCATACATCCACCGACAACCAACAGTCGATTTGCCCGAAGGAAGAGGAACAAGCTCCCAAGTACCACTCGTATGTAGAGCAAACATCTCGTCAATCGTATCCTGTTGCCACCCTGGATGAGACAATACTTCACTTATAGACTTATGGATGGAAGACAAACATGATACAAAATCACAAATGCACAATGGGTTGATGATAGACGATGGTAATAAAGCGATATAATGGGATTAGGATTAAGTGTGCACCGTATACCTTTCCGTAGTGTAATCGGTTGACTTAAAGGAGACAAGTCCGCAGTATTAGCAGGGTCAGGACGTGAATCAGTTGGGCCTAATGCTGCGCGTGGACGGCGATGATAAGTCAAGAGCGGTGGAGCTATAGAAGGTTGAACTGGACTAGGTGGTGGAACTAGAGCTATAGGTAGTGGAACTGGAGCTGTAGGTGATGAAGCTGGAGTTATAGAGGAAGATGAATGGGAGATAGTGACCGAATCTCCAAAAGATGGAACTGGTAGCACCTCAGAAATATCTAAGTGATTACCTGGACCTGTGAAGTATGATTGTGTTTCAAAGAAGGTAACATCAGCAGGCATAAGATACCGTTGGAGGTCAGGAGAATAGCATCGATATCCCTTTTGCGTTCTCGAGTAACCCAAAAATACACACTTAAGAGCACCAGGATCTAACTTTTCTTTTCTTGGAGTAAGGTTATGAACAAAACATGTGCTCCCAAAGACACGTGGTGGAAGAGAGAACAAAGGTAAGTAAGGAATCAAGACAGAGAATGGAACTTGATTCTGTATGGCTGAAGATGACATACGATTAATAAGATAGCAAGATGTAAGAACTGCATCCCCCAAAAAATGCAGCGGAACATGAGATTGTATGTGTAGGGTACGAGCAATTTCAATAAGATGTCTATTCTTTCTTTCAGGTACCCCATTTTGTTGGGATGTGTACGGACAAGATGTTTGATGAATAATCCCATGAGACTTCATAAATTGCTGAAATGGAGAAGACAAATACTTTAGGGCACTATCACTACGAAATGTGCAGATAGAAACCCCAAATTGATTTTGAATTGCAGCGTGGAAGGTTTGGAAAATAGAAAACAACTCAAATCGATTTTTCATCAAAAATATCCAAGTGCACCGGGAATAATCGTCAATGAAACTGACAAAGTAGCGGAATCCCAAGGTAGAACTGACCCGACTAGGACCCCAAACATCTGAATGGACTAAAGTAAAAGGAGACTCTGCTCGATTATCAAGACGCCGAGGGAAACGGGAGCAAGTATGCTTACCGAGCTGACATGACTCACACTCTAGAGTGGACAAGTGAGATAGACCAGATACCATTTTCTGATGTTTTGACAAACTGGGATGTCCCACGGTTTATGTAATAGATCTGGTGAATCAGTAACAGGACAAGTTGTTAAAGGAAGACAAGATGTGAATCCATGTAATTTTGCAAGGATAAGGTAGTAAAGTCCATCTAATTCACGTCCGGTACCGATGATCCGCTCTGTACTGTGTTCCAATATAAAAACAAGGTCATCAAGAAATAAAACAGAGCATGTAAGTGATTTGGCTAAGCGACTAACGGCTACGAGGTTAAAAGGACTATCGAGAACATAAAGAACTGAATCTAAAGATAAGGAAGAAAGTGGACTTGCTTGGCCTATTCCAGTTGCCATGGTTTGAGACCCGTTAGCCATTGTGACTGTTGGGAGTGATTGAGAATATGAAATGGTAGTGAAAAGAGATTTGTTACCAGAAATATGATCTGATGCACCTGAGTCAATAACCGAGACTCAGAGGATGAAGATTGAGACACAAGTCACACTACTATTTATTTGAACAACAGAAGCTATTCCTGAAGAGGTTTGTTTACATGCTTTGTACTGAAGGAACTCAATATAATCCGGTAGAGAAACCATCCAACTATTTGTAGTATTGGATTCCATTTTGCTACAACCAATTTCTCAAATTCTTGATTACAACTTGTATGGTTAACCTTGGAATGCCAAATCAGAACACCTTTTTATTTTTATTTTTTATGGGAAAACACTGTTCACTCGCCGGAAAATAAAAAAGGTTGTCGGAATTTGATGAAACTTGAATAGACCAACTCGAAATAACGTCCCGAGAAAGCTGTCCAGAAGGAGTTTCGTCAGAAACTGACCCGAAGCGGCGCGTGGACAGATCTCGCCGGAAAAAAACTCACTCTGGTCGGCGCGTGATGGTGTGTGGATGGGGTTTTTCCGGTTGGGTTTTGTGGGGTTTGGTCGCCCGGGGATGGAGAATGCTGTGGTGGTGTTGGTTTATGCAGAACACCGATAAAACGTGGTTTTGACGCAAACAACTTCTCAGGTCACCGGAAAATTGCATTGTGACGACTGATTTCTTCCTGGATGTCGTTGGAATGAGGCACAACGATAATTATCTCGCCAATGCTCTGATACCATGTGAGAATGCACAAGAGAAAATCTATATTGATCAATTAATTATAATACAATGAGCCCTATTTTAACTATACATAATACAGATCCTACTCCTACTCATTATGGGACTCCGACTAATTACATATTAACTATATAACTATCTAACAATATGCATGCTTGATAATTCAATCAGCTGAAGCAACCAAAAGCGTCGTGGCCATTTCTTTCACCAATTAACTTAGTTATGATGGTCAATTAGCTAGGACAGATGCTGCATGTGAAATCAATTTCTGGTGGATGCATTGATTTACTATAGTTCTTGATGAGATGGGCGTGTAGATTTTCCTTTTTTTTTTTTTTAATTTCTGGACATTCATCTCTAGATCTTCTGTGGTAGAACAATTGTTCGTCTCCCGAATCATTTCCTTTTCTATCTTTGATTCATTGTGACAATCCATTTCTGCCAGCATCATAATGCTCTATATTTCGATCATATTTGCAAATACAACCTTCCTTGTTGAGAGATCATATTAGAAAATTTCCCTACTTGCATCAGATAATAAACATGCATTCTAGAAAAAGAAGAAGATATGTGAATAATTGAGTTATTTTGTTTTGTGGATTATTTAACACACCTGTTTGCTGTTGTAAAGTGCAGTTTATACCAACAAGTTTGACCCTTGATTCAGGAGTTACTAGACCTCCTCCCCTTTTAAGCGAGGCTGATCTATTGGGTTGTATGGACAAGGTATGGGTTCTGTGATGCTAGTTTTTTTCTTTTTTGGTTCAAAAAGCTGTAACCATATTTTCGTGATAAACAGTGTCTCCTCATGTGTCTGACCTTAGTTTTATAGGTTACCCAGGTAATGATCACAGGGAGTTTCATCTATTTCCTTATTGGTTTTTCTAATAGGCTGGCATTGGAACTGATGCAACAATGCATGACCATATAAAGAAACTACTTGATCGATTTTATGCAATTAAAGACTCGAGCACTCGGTTCTCGCCAACTAAACTAGTAATATCTTTACTCAGTCAGATTATTTATTATCTTATAAGTATTTCTTCTTTTTCTGTATTCCTTCTTCCATTTCCTTTTTTCACATTTGCATATATTGCTTTGCTTGGAAATGAAAATTTGGTACAAGCATAGTAAGATTTACATCGGATAATGGATACATTAAATAGGGTAATTGCATGTTACCCTTCAGTGTTTTCTTGAAGAACTTTGCCTTTCCTTTTATGAGAGCTTCTATAGAAGTATCAATTGGTGGAAGTAGATGACATTTAAGTGTCCATAGTAAGAAGTGTGTCAAATTTTGGATATTCAGCTTTCTCATTCAGCAGCAATCATGTATTCAGTACGTGTCATTGTGTTCCTACTTTTACTGGTACCACTCCTCCCTTAAATTGCACTGGTAAAGAAATGATCAACCCCGTCTGGTTTTGCATTAGAGGTTTTAATTATATGCTGCAGGTGCCTGTTTCAGTACAATGTGGTATACAACGACATTATTCTTTGCCCATTTGGAATACAAAATTGCATGCTATTACAAAGCAACTGGAGTTTCACAATCTATTTTCATGTGCATGTCACCATCCGAGTTTGTAGTATACATGTTATCGGAATTCTTTCTAATCAATTGTTGTCTGGTGACCACCAAATGCTTCTTCCTCTACAAGCTGACTTGTTTCCATTCGTGGTAATTTACCATTAGATCTTCTTGGTCTTTACCTCAATCTTTTCATTTTCTGGAAGCCTCATTTTTACCTATGGAATTATACATCTTCCCTAGTATCTTTATTGGAGGTAAAAGTGCTTGAGAGATGAAGGCATTCACCTATTTGCTGCTTCATGGTTAAACACGATACTTGTTGTTAAGCAGACTTGACAAATTCTTTGACTTTGAATGTTACATCATGTGTAGCAAGAAGTTCCTCTCGAGTTGTTTCTCCTTTTGTCATGTGCTGCTGTTTCTGTATATTTGTAGAATGTTGGTTTTAACTTTGTTCTCTGCCACATTATGACTCTGGTTTCTCAAAATAGGGAAGTTACAGGAAGTAGGTCCTGATGGCTGGAAAAACTGTTTCTGGTTTGACTCTGATGCTCAAAATGTTATGTTGCTGCTATGATGTGCGGATAAAACTTTCTCTCCAATCTCTCAAATAAACCACTGACATGATGTGAAGGCTTTCGATTCAGCAGTGGTTCTTATTACAGATAATGAAAAAAAAACTTTTTCCTTATCAAGAACGTCGCCTCTCTCCTTGTCCCTTTTCTTTTCCTCATGAGAAAATAAATTGTTATATTGAGCTTTCAATATGTTTGTGATCTTATTTCCATTATAGCCTTGATTTGTTCTCTTCTCAGCTATTTCAAATGCAGTTTCCTTTGCATCTTCTTCACTTTATAATTAATCTATTCACAAGGAGTTTTCTTAAATCCAGGGGGAGGCGCTAGTTATGGGATATGATGATATGGGGTGAGTATTCAGATATAACTTGTTTATCTTGTACTCTTATCTCGATGTCATCTTTATGCTGTCTTTCTTATTCTTTTCTGATGATTGTGCAGTTGGTCGTTAAGTTAGAGAAAATGACCAAATGGCCCTTAATGTATGAGGGTTGGATCATTTTGGTCCTTAATGTATCCCATTGATAGAATAGTGTCCATGAGACTATTCCTTAATGTTTGTAAAAGAAGTGACACATATGGTCCAAACCCATATCTAACGGTCACTCAAAATAGATGTTAAAATTAATGCTGCTTCCATAAGTGCAAAGTATCTCCCAAAACACAAAACAGAGGACTTCGATCGACCCTAACTTTGATTAGAAAAGGTCAACCAACTCTGAAGCGTCTCATGTTCTCAAAAGTCAGATGATTTTTCTCGCCTACAACTGAATTTTTCTTGGCAACTCAAATTCATCGGGATGGCTAGAGAGAGAGAGACTCCTACTACTCTTTAGAGTCAAGGAAACATAAACTCCAATTGTACAAGAAGGCTTTAGTGTGGCGAGCAGTGACTTTAGAAGGGGCTTGTAGAAGGGAGGGGAATGGACACGAACCCACTTTAAGATTGTCTCGAGATCACACGTTGTTGCAAAAAGGAGTTTCTTCAGATCCACTTGGTAAATTTGAAACTACATTGGGCTCGATGGGGCTTGTCACTAACCAGGCAACGGAGGCTCGGGAAGCGTTGACGGGGTTGAAAGTATTAGCTATGGGTGAGTCTTCTTTTCTCTTTCAATGTGTCACTGAAAAGGAACCTTTGCGTGTCTTGGGCGATGGAACTAGATGGATGGGAGACAATTATCTTCGGTTTCCCAATTTCAGACAAGAAGAGAAGAAACATCAGTCGTGAATGTGGTTGGCCTGCTGACACAATTCTGGTGCTATGAGCTCCGTAGAACCATTGGAGATGTTTGTGGAGGTTTTGTGGTTGTATATTGTAATTTGGCGGATATGGGCAGGGATAGGGTGCTTGTGAAGAAGGGGAGAGATTCCATGTTCTTGGTTGGGGGGAGGGGGGGATTTCAATTTAGGGTTTGGCTAACTCTAGAGTTCAGCTTTGAAATACTAGTTAAAGGTGCTGGTAGTGTAGGGAAGGAGGGAGGAGATGACTGGGAGGGTGGATGAGGGGGCGAAATAGAACACGGGGAGACGTTGAGAGGAGATTGGTGTCTGAAGCTATGGCTATGCCACTCGTAATGTTAAGAAGAGAGAGGTTGGGTGATAGGCATTTTGAATTTGGTAGTGTTTGAATAGGAGAAGTGCTAGGAAAGACAATATAGAGCATGAGACTTGTTTTTGGATAGTTAAGGAAGGCATACAACTAATAACACGACAAGATGGGAGAACTTCATCCCTAAAAAATGCAAAGGAACATGGGATTGCATGAGTAGGCTATAGGCAATCTCAATGGGATGGTTATTCTTCTTCTCAACTACATTTTGTTGAGATGTCTTAGGATAAGATGTATGATGAATGATCCATAAGAATTCATGAACTGCTGAAATGGAGAAGATAAATATCTTGGTGCATAATCCCTACGAAATGTGCGGATAAAAATATTGATTTTGGATTTCAGCGTGGAAATTCTATAATCTAGAAAACAACTGTAATCAATCTTTCATCAACAATATCCAATTTCACTTGGAATAATCATCAATGAAAACAATTTAGCGGAATCTCCAGGACAATCTAATGTTGCCGGTGATTGCATAATAAGAAGTTTTACACAAGGGCTTTGATATTGTGAGAATACACGAGAAAATATCTTTTTATTTTCTACATACAATGATACAATGACCCCTATATATATAGACAATACATGTCCTACTCCTAATACATATAGGATTAGGGTTTAAGGCTATTTACTCATATTTTACTACTAAACTAACACTCCCCCTCAAGCTGGTGCATATAAATCAAATGTACCAAGCTTGTTACATATATAACTAATACGAGGGCCAGTGAGGGACTTGGTGAAAATATCAGCAAGCTGATCATTCGACTTCACAAATCTTGTAGCACTATCTCTTGAGATTATCTTCTCTCTGATGAAGTGACAATCAATCTCAATGTGTTTGGTCCTCTCATGGAACACCGGATTTGATGCAATATGAAGGGCAACTTGATTATCGCACACAAGTTCCATCTGGCTGATGTCACCGAATTTTAACTCCCTGAGCAATTGTTTGATCCAAATTAGCTCACATGTTGCCATAACCATTGCTTGATATTCTGCTTCTGCACTAGACCGAGCAACTGCATTTTGTTTCTTGCTCTTCCAAGACACCAAATTGCCTCCAACTAAAACACAATATCCTGACGTAGAACGTCTGTCAGAAGGTGATCCTGCCCAGTCAGCATCTGAGTAACCAACGATCTGCTCATGACCTCGATCCTCAAACAATAACCCTTTTCCTGGAGCCGATTTTATATACCGAAGAATGCAGACAACTGCATCCCAGTGGCTATCACACGGAGAATCCATAAACTGACTTACAATACTCATAGGAAAGGAAATGTCAGGTCTGGTCACTGTGAGATAATTTAGTTTACCAACAAGTCGCCTATATCTAGCAAGATCGCTAAGCGGCTCCCCCTGTCCAGGCAGAAGTTTAGAATTCGGATCAATCGGAGTGTCAATCGGTCTACAACCTATCATTCCTGTCTCCTAAAGAATGTCTAAGGCATACTTCCTTTGTGATATCACAATACCAGAGCTAGACTGAGCGACCTCAATACCTAGAAAATACTTTAGTTTGCCAAGGTCCTTAGTCTGAAAGCGTTGAGAGAGATGTTATTTCAATTTAGGAATACCATCCTGATCATTGCCGGTAATAACAATATCATCAACATAGACCCCCAGATAAATACAGAGACTCGAAGCAGAGTGCCGATAAAACACAGAGTGATCAGCTTCACTACGAGTCATGCCAAACTCCTGGATAACTGTGCTGAACTTACCAAACCAGGCTCGAGGAGACTGCTTTAGACCATAAAGTGACCGGCGCAAGCGACATACAAGGCCACGAGACTCCCCCTGAGCAACAAACTCAGGTGGTTGCTCCATATAAACTTCATCCTCAAGGTCACCGTGCAAAAAAGCATTCTTAATGTCCAGCTGATAGAGAGGCCAATGGGGAACAACAGCCATGGATAGAAAAAGGCGAACCGATGCTACCTTAGCCACGGGAGAGAAGGTATCACTGTAATCGAGGCCAAATATATGAGAATATCCCTTGGCAACAAGACGGGCCTTAAGGCGATCAATCTTGCTATCCGGACCAACCTTGACCGCGTATACCCAGCGACAACCAACAGTAGATTTACCTGAAGGAAGAAGAACGAGCTCCCAAGTACCACTCGTATGTAAGGCAGACATCTTGTCAGTCATAGCCTGTCTCCATCCTTGATGAGACAATGCTTCACCTGTAGACTTAGGGATAGAAACAGAGGACAAAGAAGAGATAAAAGCATAATAGGGTGATGACAGACGATGATAACTTAAACCGATATAATGGGGATTAGGATTATATGTGGTCCGTATACCTTTTCGAAGTGCAATCGGTGTACTAGGAAGAGACAGGTCCGCAGCAGTAGCATGATCAAGTGCAGGATGAGAATCAACAGGGTCGGATGCTTGGTGCCGACGACGATGATAAGTCAAGAGTGGTGTTCCTGTGGCTGGGGATGTAGGAGGAGCCACACTAGACTCCCCAACAGTTGGAATGGGTAAGACTTCTGTGGCGGAAGGTGAACGAGGAGCTATAGTAACCTCCTCAAAGGTCGGTATTGGTAAGACCTCAGATATATCAAGGTGGTCAGAAGAAGTAAAGAAAGGTTTGGACTCAAAAAATGTGACGTCAGCTGACATAAGGTACTTACGAAGATCAGGTGAGTAACAACGATATCCCTTCTGAACACGAGAATAACCATGAAAGATACACTTGAGAGCACGAGGAGCTAATTTATCTTTCCCAGGGGCTAAGTTATGTACGAAACAAGTGCTCCCAAAAACACGAGGGGGAAGAGAGTATAAGGGTGACTCAGGAAACAACACCGAATGCGGGATCTGATTCTGAATGGGAGATGAAGGCATCCGATTAACCAAATAACAAGCTGTGAGAACTGCATCGCCCCAAAAACGCAGCGGAACATGAGATGCAATGAGAAGTGTGCGAGCAGTCTCAATGATGTGCCTATTCTTTCTCTCTGCAATCCGATTTTGCTGAGGGGTATAAGGACAAGAGGTCTGATGAATAATTCCTTGAGAAGTCATAAACTGCTGAAATTGGGAGGACAAATATTTTAAGGCATTATCACTGCGAAAAGTTCGAATAGAAACACCAAATTGATTTTTAATTACAGCACAAAAATTCTGAAATATAGAAAACAACTCAGAACGATCTTTCATTAAGAAAATCCAAGTACATCTTGAATGATCATCAATGAAACTAACAAAATAACGAAATCCCAAGGTTGAACTGACTCTACTCGGACCCCATATATCAGAATGAACTAAAGAAAAACAGACTCTGCATGACTCTCAATACTACGAGGAAATGAGACTCGGGTATGTTTCCCGAGCTGAAATGACTCACACTCTAATGTAGATAAACTAGACAAACTAGGCACCATCTTCTGAAGCTTGGATAAGTTTGGATGTCCAAAATGTTTGTGAATTAGGTCCGGAGGATCTGTAACTAGACATGCCGTGGAGGAATTGAGTGAGTTAAGGTAGTAGAGGCCTTCTAATTCAAGTCCTGTTCTAATCGTCTGTCCCGTACTGCGGTCCTGCATAATAAAAGAATCATCAATAAAATATATACCACAATGGAGGGCACGAGTCAAACGACTAATAGATGCAAGATTAAAAGGACAGCCGGGGACATAAAGAACGGAATCTAGAGTGACAGAGGGTAGGGGATTCGCTTGTCCAACTCCCTTTCCTTTAGTCTGAGACCAATCGGCTAAAATAACAGTGGGAAGAGACTGTGAATACGCAATATTTGACAAAAGTTATTTATTACCAGAAATATGATCAAAAGCAGAAGCGGCTGAGTCCACAACCCATTGTCCAAGAGTACTAGACTGGGAAACACAAGCGAAAGAATTACCAGCAACAGAAGTATCAGTCTGAGCAACAGAGGCTACTTGTGGAGATGTCTGCTTACTTGCTCGGTACTGAAGGAACTCATTATACTCTCCTTCAGATAAAGAAAGTCTCTGGTTACCTGTAGTCTCGGTCTGAGCAACATAAGCATTTTTGGGTGAACGACCATGTAAAGAATAGCACACGTCACGAGTGTGTCCAAGTTTATGACAATAAGAGCACTTGGGTCGAGACCTTCCAAAACGACCTCCTCCTCGTCTATTCTCCATAGGTAGAGATGCCCGATTGTCTACTGACTGAGATACGAGAACAGATGAGTCAAGTGTCTGTGATGAGCTCACTGGGTGACTTGGTGCTGCAGCGAGGCGAAGTAATCGAGAGAATAATTCATCAACTGTGGGGACAGTCGGACTAGCCAAAATCTGATCGCGTACTGAGTCAAGATCATTAGGAAGTCCAGCAAGAGTAAGAACTAGAAACATCTTTTGTCGTTGTTCTTGTTGCTTGTCAACACTAGCAGAAACTGGCATTAACTTCTCAAATTCCTCCATGACTGCTTGTACTTGTCCCAAGTAAGTAGACATATCTAATTCATGTTTCTTTAAATTTGTCATCATAGAAACGAGATATGTCATTAGTGTATAAACTACGAGCCTTTTCCCAAACCAAATAACATGTCTGGAATGGACGAAACAAAGGCATCAACTTGGACTCAATAGATCTCCACAGAATACTGCATAATTGAGCATCGATCTTTTCCCAGTGTGCTTTGGCCTTTTCATCTCCGTAGCTAGACTTCTTGATTAGATGATCTTGAACACCTTGACCTTTACACCACAACTCGACAGATGAAGCCCAAACTAAGTAGTTTGAACCTCCCATTAAAGGTTTGGAGGTAATCATAATACCGGAACTGCCAGAGCCCGGATTTTTAGACCCGAAAACATCAACTCCAAAAGACATCGTTGGAGTGAAGAGGGGTCTATAAAATTATGCCCAAATAATAAAGAGAACCAATTGGAAATTCCCTGAAACTGACGAAGGGAACACTGTAGCTGCCGGAAAAAGGACAGTGTAGTCGCCGGAAAAACTCAAAGTAGTCAGAATCGAACGAAAATAGTATGGGTGGGGTCGGAATTCGTAGGCGAGTAGACTGTCCTGAAGGAGTTTTCGAAAAAAGTGACCGGAGAGTGGTTCACGCGCCGGCGCGTGGGACTGACGCGCCGCCAGCGTCAGGTGGTCTGGAGGCGCGTGAGGGCGCGTGGTAGGGTTTTGCCGGGGGGGTTTTTCAGGGGTTAGGTCGCCTGAGAAATCCGCACCTTCGTGTGCTGTTAGTTTCGTAAAAAAGTACCACCGGAGAAGGGATTTAGTAAAAGAATGGCCTGAGAGTCACCGGAAAGAGGCACGGTGACTGCCCGGACTCGCTGGTAATTGCACAGCGGGGATTTCTCACTAGTGGCTCTAATACCATGTGAGAATACACGAGAAAATATCTTTTATATTCTACATACAATGATACAATGACCCCTATATATATAGACAATACATGTCCTACTCCTAATACATATAGGATTAGGGTTTAAGGTTATTTACTCCTATTTTACTACTAAACTAACAGAAACCAACCAACTTCTTGTCTGGGGTTGATGTGACAAGCTCCCCCGGTGCCTTTTTTTGACAAGACGTTCATTTCTTCAATCAAAGCTTGCTTCCATTTAGGATCGGCAAAAGCTTCCCTCCAATTTTGGTGAATAGACATAGAAGAAATAGACAAGGCAAAGGCTCTATAGGACGGAGACAGATAATTATAGAAGATAAAATTAGATAAAGGTATTTGGTGGTGCAAGATCTTACTCCTTTGGTGCGAGCAATAGGCAAATTTATCTCATTAGGAAATGTAGATAACTCACTAGTAGAAAAGAGTTCGGCAGAAGAGGATTCATCTTCAATACATTGCATTGATGGCTTTTTCTGCTCTATTTCTTCTTGAGTAAGTTATCAAATCAGGTTTGTCCAAACGCCCAGTAGTCTCCCCCTGAATTCTTTCTCCAATTCACTTTCCTTCGTGGTAGTTGTAGTGGTATCAATAGTGGCTCTAGGGAGAATAACCTCTTCCTCCGTATAACTTGATGTTTTTGGTTCTAAAAGCACGGGTTCTGGAAATTCAAGTTTGATGATTACTTTGGAAACCTTAATGGGAAGTTCAAACTACTTAACCTGGGCTTCTTCTATTGAGTTGTGGTCCAAAGGTTAAGATGTTCAAGATCACCTAGTCAAGAAGATTTATGATGGAGATGAAAGGCCAAAACACTCTAGGAGAAAGTTGATGCTCAATTATGTAGTTCATTGTGGCGATCGATTGATTCCAAGATAATGCATTTGTTTCGTCCATTTCAGACATGTTATTCAGTTTGGGAGAAGGCTCATACTATATACACTAATGACATATCTCGTTTTCATGATGTGATATCTTGGATGACAAACTTAAAGAAACATGATTTGGATATGTCTACCTACTTGGGACAAGTGCAATAAGTTATGGAGGAATTTGAGAAGTTGATGACAGTCATTGCTAGTGTTGAAAAAACAACAAGAACAACGAAAGATGTTTCTAGTTCTTACACTTGATGTACTGCTTAATGGCCTTGACTCGATGAGAGACCAAATTTTGGCTAATCCTTCGATCCCTACAGTTGATGAACTATTCTCTCGGTTGCTTCATCATGCTACGCCACCCAGTTACACAATATCTCACCACCAACTGTTGATTCCTCTATTCTCGCATCTCAGACAATGGAAAATCGGACATCTCAGGCTATGGAAATATCGACGTGGAGGAGGTCGTTTAGGGAAATCACGACCCTAGTGTTCTTATTGTAATAAACTTGGACACACTCGTGAAGTGTGTTATTCTTTACATGGTCAACAACCCAGAAACACTTGTGTTGCTCAGACGGATACTACAGGTAATCAGGGATTTTCTTTAACCGAAGGGGAATATAATGAGTTCCTTTCGTATTGAGCAAGTAAGCAGACATCTCCACAAGTAGCCTCGGTTGCTCAGAGTGATACTCATGTTGCTGGTAATTCTTTTGCTTGTGTTTCTCAGTCTCGTACTCTTGGACCATGGGTCGTGGACTCATGAGCTTCCAATCTGGTAATAAATCACTTTTGTCGAATATTGTGTATTCACAATCTCTTCCTACTATTACCTTAGCCAATGAGTTCCAAACTAAAGCAAAAGGAGTTGGACAAGCTAACCCCTCATTTTCTGTCACTCTAGATTCCGTTCTTTATGTCCGTGGTTGCCTTTTTGTCTTGCATCTGTTAGTCAATTGACTAGTGCCCTCCATTGTGGTATATATTTTATTGACGAGTCCTCATTATGCAGGACCGCAGTACGGGGTAGACAATTGGCACATGGTTTGAATCATAAGGCCTTTACTACCTTAACTCACTTAATCCCTCCACAGCACGTCTAATTACAGGTCCTCCAGACCTAAATTATAAACACTTAGGACATTTGAGTTTATCCAAGCTTCAGAAGGTGGTGCCTAATTTGTCCAAATTAGACTGTGAGTCGTGTCAACTTGGGAAACATACCCGAGCCACCTTTCCGCGTAGTGCTAAGAGTCGTTCACCATCTATTTTTTCTTTAGTTCATTCTGATATTTGGGGTCCTAGTAGAGTTGTTCAACCTAAGGATTTCATTGTTTTGTTAGTTTCATTGATGATTACTCAAGATGTACTTAGATTTTCCTAATGAAAGATCATTCTGAGTTGTTTTCTATCTCCAAGAAATTTTGTGCTGAGATTAAAAACCAATTTGGTGTTTCTATTCGCACTTTTCGTAGTGATAATGCTTCAGAATATTTATCCTCTCAGTTTCAATAGTTTATGACCTCTCAAACAACTATCCATCAAACATCTTGTCTATATACCCCTTAGCAGAATGGGTAGCAGAGACAAAGAATAGGCATCTCAATGAAACTACTCGCACGCTCCTCATTCAGTCCCAAATTCCGCTGCCTTTTTTGGGCGATGCAGCTTTTACAACTTATTACTTGATTAATCGGATGCTTTCATCCGCTATCCAGAATTAGATTCCACATTCAATATTGTTCCCTAAGTCACCCTTATACTATCTTTCTCCTCGGATTTTTGGGAGTACATGTTTTGTTCACACCTTAGCTCCTCGTGCTCTTAAGTGTGTCTTTCTTAGTTATCCTTGGGCTCAAAAGATGTATCGCTGCTACTCACCTCACCTTCGTAGGTATCTTACGTCAGTTGATGTCACATTTTTTGAGTATCAACCTTACTTTACTTCTTCTGAAAATCCTAATGTATCTGAGGTCTTACATGTACTTAGGGGTGGGCATAAAATCCAAAAAATCGAATTCCGAACCGAACCGAATTAATTTGGTATTTCGATTTCGATTTTTTCAGTATTTCGGTTTATTTCGGTACATAAATTACGGTATTTCAGTAGATCAGTACAATTAACGGTATTGGCTTTTTGATATTTCGGTATGCCGAATTATTTTAGTCCAAGCCCAACTTTATTTTTATGTTTTAGCCCAATAACCTTAAGCCCACACCTGACACCCCAAAACCCCTAATTCCCTAATCCATTACCCTTAGGCTTAGTCGCTTAGAGGCGGACAAGAATTTCAAAAAACCCTCACGACTTTGCTTGGTTACTGCGGCGGATTCACGGGTTACGACTCGACTACAATAGCTTCACGACCCCGACGACGACAACTCCCCCCCTCAGCGATTGCTTATTTGTTCATTGTTGACCTTCATTCAGGTTCATAACTTCTCCATTCTTCATTGTCGATCTTCATTCATGCGAGCTATAATCACATTTTTGAGTTAAGTTGCTTTTTAGCTGAGCCGTTTGTTTCAATTTCTTTGTTCTTGTTGCTTACAACCTTGGTATGTATTGGTACATGTCATTGATTAAATTGGAATTGGCAATCAAATTAGAATTTTCCTTATTAGGATGTTAAATTGTCTAGAAATGGTCATTGTGAAGGAGAAAAATCATTCATTGTCACTTTGTTTCTATCTTCTTGTTTGACATTTGCTTTAAAGTATGTCAATGATAATGCTAAGATTATGTTTTATGACTTTTTCCCTTCTCCTTTAAAGCATATTGAATGAGTTGTCACTATAAAAGGAATGTCATAGATTCAATTTGGTCATTTACTCCAAATAGTTTTTCCTGATGGTGTGTGATCTGCTCTTGTACTAGGTTGTTCTCTGCTCATTACACGACCATTCGCCCTTGTAGTGTTTTGCTTGTAGTGTTCTATTTAGTGTTTTGGTTTTAACAACTTGTGTTTATATTTGTTTTAATTTTGTATAGATAGCGGATGAAAGTAGAGTAAAAGTGATGTTGGTTCAACTGAAAGCTTACCTATTACTGATGATAGCAATGCCAACACAATTGATACTCAAGATTCTAAGAAAAGAAAAGCCATAGAACCTGGATCCAAAGTTTGGAAACATTTTGATAAATTTCAGGAAAATAGGGTCGGTAAAGCAAGGTGTAAATATTGTAAGCAAGCTTATGCTGGAACAACATGATTGAGAAGTCATTTGAATATGCAAAGAATACCCACCTAACATTGATAAAGATAATACTCAGACAAGGATAAACTTTCGATCTTGCCTATGGCTAATTTAGGAAAGGAAATCAATTACAGTTATTACACAAATCAATTAGAATAAAATCTCCTAAATTAAGTTTCCTACAATCAAGCTAGTCAACAATAACATTTGGTTTGTCAGTTGCATTTGTCGGACAGATCTAGCTGTGCATATTTATGAAGACTGACCTAGTGCTTACAAAAATTATGAGAGTTTAGTTGATACGAAGCCTTTTCACACTTATACTCAAGTGACTTCATACCAGTGTTGTCAAAGGCTCATTTAAGGCGCGCTTAAGCTCTGAAGCTCAGGGAGTGCGCTTCACCTCACTTCAGATGCGCTTTAGTGTAGGCAAGGTATCAAGACGTGCCCCTTATTGCCCATGAGTTCTATCTCGAATAAAGTAGTGCTAGACTATAAATATAATCGGCAAATAAGTATATTAGTTGTAAAGGAAAACAATATGAATGAATTTGTTACTTTTCTCTTTGATTACTACTCCATCCGTTTCAATTTATGTGAACCTATTTACCTGTGCCAAAAAGAATGACCCTTTCATATTTGGGAACAATTTACCTCTATGCAATGATTTATAGCCACACAATATATGTGCTTCATTTTACATCACAAGTTCAAAAGTCTTCTCCCTTTTCTTAAACTCCTTGCCCAGTTCAAATGGATTCACATAAATTGAGACGGAGGGAGTATATTTTTATTTTTTTCTTGCATTGCTCTTTTTTTAACTAAAGCTCACACTTAAATTGCACTTTGCGCTTAAAGCCCAAACTGACCTAGAACGTTTTTTAGAGGTTTTCGCCTTTGACAACATTGCTTCATACGAAAGTTTCAATCTTAATGTCTCATAGATCTTGATAGATGGCCTTGCAAGAATTACAAGGAAAGTACCAGCAGAGCAGTTCAGGCAGAGAACCATCTAGAATTCATCAAACAATGAATGATGATTACACTCTACATTTGCAGGTATTATCTATTTTGGAATTAAAGGCTCTCAAGAAATTGTGCAAGATTTCTTCATTTTTGAACAGAAGGAAAAGCACCTACTTGTGGGTATCCCAAGCAACCAACCATAAAGTTACCATCCTGCATTAAGGTAAAATTTATCAGAAAACCTTGCATAAAAATAGGAAAAATCCAATCAGAAAATGGAAAATAGCTGATTATAGAAATGCAAATCGGACATTGGTAAGCATGCAGCCGTCTCATATATCCCAATTTAGCCAATAGATGATATCACACAACAGACAGGCTCCTGATGTAGTGATATCTACACTAACATGCTGGTCTTCAAAAGGAAAACTTTAGGCCTCTTGCTTTAGTGATGGCCCTCAGGGGCGGATTTAGCGTAACTCCTACGTGTTCAATTGAACCCACAACTTTTAACGCGGTGCATAAATATATGTATAAAAATTTACTAAAATTGCAACAACATGTGGATATGAACCCATAACTTTAAAAATATAACGGGTTCAATATTAAGAATCTTAAAGGCTGAACCCATAGAGTTTAAGTCTTGGATCCGCCTCTGATCGCCCTTATGAAGAGAATGATGACGGACTCAAGTTAATGGTATACTAGTTCTATGAATAATCATCAAACTTCTTCTCAGCAATTAATCTGTTGTCTTCCATTAAAGGCCACATGCTGAATGAAAGAGGCACAATGGAGCTGGAGGTGGAGAAGAGACCCCAAAAAATAAGAAAGAAAGTAATTGTAAGCATTACCGGTTTTTGTCTGAGTACCATATCTGACTCTAGACAAAGTCCACATCTCCGCACGACATCTCCAACTGCTTGTTCCTCGCCACCGCTGGATCTATTTGATCTGCAGAGCCACAATTCTCAAGCAACGAAAAGGATGATCCCGGGGTCAGCAAAGCGAGCAAAAGATGTACCTTTCAAAGAAGATAGCCATGGCTTCAAAGAGTTTTCCTTTGTTTGCCCTGGCCTGCAAAAAAGTTTCTCTGAGTACATAAAAAGTAAAACGAAGTACCATGAACCTAAGGTACATGAAGCACCGTGTCTCATTCTGATTATTATCTTAGCATAAGCATCCGTTTGTCCTGTAACAAATAAGCGGTGGAACCTCTTTTCGAGCAAAAGTCTATCTATAATTATTTTTAAGATCTAAGCACTTCTGCCTTATGCCAAAATTCTTTTGGTAGGACCACCATCAGGAGATGCTGAAGATTCTGGTAAACAGTATGATCACCATTACTAACAACATAATCTTTGGAAATCAGATAAAGACACAATTTGGTGAGATCTTGGATTCAAGCCTTGCTGTAATAGCAATAAGTACCTCACATCCTTGTGCAAAGATGGTACGCAAACTAGGTTAGAGGCCATAGTTGCCAACAGAACTCTCCCTTCTCTAACAGCTTGAGCTAATGAAGTAGACATATATAATCAAACTAGAGAAATAACATGCAGGGACCAATTTAATGGCAAGTTAGCAAATAAGTAATTTCTATTACTCATGAAATATGCAGCCATTTTATTTTGCTAGGGGAATGGAAACAAGGACCTATTCTGCAAATTCATTTATACAACAGCAACTGACAGCATTTATCCAACGTATAAGACAGCAACTTGATACCAAATAGTGTAAAATGGAAATAATCAGTGCCTCGAGCATAAATTGACATGCTTGTAATGGTTTGTGTCATGCCACTTTTATCTAGGACGTTGGAAAGCCTACGAATTCCCAAGCCCTTAGCTTTTTGAAGAATCTTTGGACTGGAGAGACTCGAAGAGCAAGTTCTATACCAAAGCCCTTGGATTAATCCACAAAATAAGTAGATTGGATAGTCTTCTACCTAAACTTACTTGAGATTATTGAAGTGCATGAATTGTAATGCTTATTTCTTTGGTTTTGTTTAAGCTTAACCATGATTCTTGGCTAAGCTCTAAACAAAGATTGTTATAAAACCTCATGTCGACATAAATATATTCTTGATTTCTTGCATATTTAATCTTGAGTTTTTATGTTATTTGTTTGGTTTGATTACATATACAAGGTTAGGACTAGGCCAATTTCAGCCCTTGTAACCATATTCGTGTGAGCCTTGCTGCATTTTAGTGCAACAGGAAAGGTCAATTAAGTTAAGCTCGTTAGATGGTGGGAAGAATTGAGATTCATAGCTAATAAAAGTTGCGGAGATGAGGATGTTGAGATGGATGTGTGGTCATAGTAGGAGGGATAAGATTAGGAATGAAGATATTCGAGATAAGGTAGAAGTGGCATGTGTGGTGGATAAGACGTCGGAAGCGAGATTGAGATGGTTTGGGCACGTGAAGAGGAGCACAAATGCCCCGGTGAAGAGGTACGAGAGGTTGTATATGGTGTGTCCTAGAAGAGGTAAGGTAGGCCTAAGAAGTATTGGGAGAGGTGATCGGACGGGACATGACACATCTTCAGCTTACCAAGGACATGACCCTTGATAGCAGGGTGTGGAGATCGAGGATTAAGATTGTAGGTTAGTAAGAAATCGGGTGTATTTCCTTTCCAAACTTGTGCTTCCTTTTATAGTTGTAGTACTAGTGTTATCCTCGTGTTCCCCATTTTCATATTGTATATTATTATTAGATGTTTCCTTTTCTTCGATTTCTTTTTTTTTCGGTTGTTGTTACTATTTCGCTTACCATAGTTTTTTTGCCATAACTGCTACTCCCCCCGTTCCAGTTTATGTGAACCTATTTCCTTTTTGGTCCCTTCCAAAAAGAATGACCCCTTTATAAATTTGGAAACAATTTAGCTTAAACTTACAATTCTACCCTTAACGATAAGCTTTTATAACCACACAAATACACTAGGCCCTTTTTGACTTGTTTAGGACCACAAATTCCAAATGTCTTATTTTTTCTTAAACTCCGTGTCCAGTCAAACAGGTTCACATAAATTGGAACGGAGGGAGTATGTTTTTGCTTAATTGAGCCGAGGGTCTTCAGGAAACAGCCTCTCTACCTTCACAAGGTAGTGGTAAGGTCTGCGTACATACTACCCTCTTCAAACCCCACTTGTGGAAATACACTAGGTATGTTATTGTTGAAATTCATGGCTAATAACACTAGCACAAGCAGAATTAAGCAAGGAAAGGCAAGCATTAGCTTTGGCATAAGGCGAAGTTACAACCTTAGGTCTTTTATCACTCATTCTCTTGAGACTTCTTTTGTTTATCATTACTTGCTTCTTCATTAAGTAACTTAATGTTGAAAGTAGTTACTAGTTTAAATATGCATTTTTAGCAATTGTTTGTGTGAGAATGCACGGGAGAAAAATATTATTGATATTCCGTTTAATTATAATACAATGAGCCCTATTTAGACAATACATATCATACTCCTATTCTATGTGGGACTAGGACTAATTCATATTATGTACATAACTATCTAAAAATGAAGCTATCCGGGACAGAGTGGGAGTAGCCTCCGTGGAGGACAAGATGCGGGAGTCGAGACTGAGATGGTTCGGACATATTACGAGAAGAAGCATTGATGCTCCTGTTAGGAGGTGAGAGGTTGGCCATGACGAGTTTGCGGAGAGGTCGAGGTAGGCCTAAGAAGTACTAGGGAGAGGTGATTAGACAGGACATGTGGCTGCTTCAGCTCACTAAGGACATGACCCTTGATAGGAGGGTGTGGAGGTCAAGGATTAAGGTAGAAGGTTAGTGGGTAGTTTTTTAGTTTCTCACCGATAGTCTTAGTAGCACGCATGTCCCTTCATATTCTTAGATTTTTATTGCGTTATGTGGTTTCGTTCTCCTCAGGTATTGTATTACCTGTTGCTATTATTTGGTAGTACTGATCCTTTATCTCTCCCTTTTTCTTTTCTCTTCCTTCTTTCTTCCTTTCTTGCTTTTCTCTTTTTCTTACCTTTCCTGAGCCGAGGGTCTATTGGAAACATCCTCTCTACCTGCATTAGGTAGGGGTAAGGTCTGCGTACAGACTACCCTCCCCAGACCCCACTTGAGGTCTGCGTACAGACTACCCTCCCCAGATCCCACTTGCTGGGAACATACTGGGTTTGTTGTTGTTGTACATAACTATCTAACAGTTTGGCTTTGTCTGCGGATCATAATTTCATTAGCAATCCTAGCTCCACTTTTTAGTGGGATTGATAATGGACGCACCTCTACATTACATTTGTGAAACTTCTTACTCATTATAAAGTATTCGCTGGACATTACTAATTTGTCAAAAGTTAGTTTTAATACCTTGTGAAAGAATATGAGTATCCAACAAAATCTTAAACAATGAGAGGAGGACTTTACACCATTACAAAACCATTTTGGATAACTTTGTACTCTCTAACACCATTTTGCTTCTTGGACTTCCTCCGACCATGATTTTGAGTGAAAAAGGGCACAGAGGGAAAGCAAGTAACCTGTGCTCTTAACAAAATGTTGCAATTAAGGGTGTTAAATTTAGCCCATATCAATATATCCTGCACAAACCAAGTCTAGGTGTGGCTAGGCATATATTTATTGGCGGGTCAATTTCGGCATAAGCCAAATTAACCCATCTAAAAGCTTGGGCCAATTTGGGTTAACCTATCATGCCCGAATTGAACCATAAGAGAACTTATCAAAACATTGAAAATAAAATTATTAATGTTCGTTTAGCTAATATGGTCATGAGAACTCAAAAAGCTTTTTGTACTTTGATTTGACAATTAAACAAATTATAAAAGAACAAACAAAGAAATAAAACAAATCGGATTATGATCCATCCTTTAGCCAAAATAAACTCGCCCTTCTTAACCCAAACCTGCTCATCTGAAACCCCTCGCAGCAATAATTTACGATCTGTCAAGCCTCACAACTGTGGAAACAATATTAGCCAACGCAACAGGTCCATATACTACGTATGCTAGCATCAAAGAAAAGATAATGTTTACTACCCTTTCATAGAGTAACAAAATCATGCCCTAAGACAAGCAAATGCACTCAAAGAGGAAAACCTATACTTTAGGCTCTGTCATCTATTAATGCATTTCAAATAAAATATGGAATAAAAGAATTCATTCAAAGGGAAGTCGAAACCTTCTAAAATGCTAGTTTTCGACATCGCTACTTTGTGCCACGGTATCAACAAAGTCTCATTGTCTTAAGAGATGAATCTTGACAAAGTAGCATGCTCTTTTCAAAAGGAGACACAATTCCATTGCTTCGAATGAACTTTTAAGTTACGTATCGAAAGAAAATCTTGAAAATCATTTGTGTTGCTGACAAGGTGGGTTGCTCTGATGGTAAGCACCCTCCACTTCCAACCAAGAGGTTGTGAGTTCGAGTCACCCCAAGAGCAAGGTGGGGAGTTCTTGGAGGTAAGGATGCCGAGGGTCTATTGGAAACAGCCTCTCTACCGCACGGTAGGGGTAAGGTCTGCGTACACACTACCCTCCCCAGACCCCACTATGTGGGATTATACTGGGTTGTTGTTGTTGTACTTACATCTAAAAAACAAGTTTTCATCTGCTGCAAGCAAGTTTCTAGAACCTCCGTCTTTCTCTTTGTTCCCGTGCTAACAGCTTTCATATCACATTCCATCATAGCACGGAGATATGGTTTCCATAGTTCATAACTGTAATAGAAAAAGAAAAGAATAGAAGGTTGCGAGTTACTTAAATATTGTAAGCCAGTACTAATGTAGTATAAAATGTTAGCACATATGCAACAACGTAATCATGCTTAAAAAGAAAAATGAACAAATGTTTAATCAAACATAAAGCTAATATAGTGGGAAATATACCATCAATTTGTTAGTTCCGATAACATTTTTGAAAAGAAATATGCTCTTTCAATAGCTCGTGCAATAATGTGTTGAGGTTTTAACAGTCTAATAAATGCTTATCTAGAAAGCTCTCTACTTCCTCTAACTGAGGCTAAAGGTAACCTTGCTCTTTGTTCTTTATGGATCATAAGTTGGAAGTTGTGTTCTGTAGATCTTTCTGCCTCAACAAATATGAGAGTATACCAGTGGTTCTTATCAAAAAAATTGGGCTAAGAGAACAATTCCATATAGCTTTAACTCATAGTGAGACATAGCTATGTTGCGCGGACTCTCCAAAATGTAGCCGCACCCGTGTCGGATCCTTCAAAAATGCACTACTTTTGGAGGATCCGACACGTATACGGCCACATTTTCGGAGAGTCCGAGCAACATAGAGACATAGAGCTAGTGAAATCTCTTTGCTTTTTGTCAAGGATGTTTGATCATTAATTCTTTACGACCGCATAATGCTGTTACTATTCAAGTTGGAAAGGAAGTTGAAAAACCTTGACAGATATAAAAGAGCTCACCAAACAACAAACTGAAAAACACTCACCCGACCATATATCAATTCAATTGTGGGCTTTTAACACTTCTAATGTTGTGGTTCTAATTCAAAAGCCTAATGAATGAAACATTTAGATAACTTGCGAATTTTTTCTCCAGAGCACATAAAAGTGTTTGGGGTAGGAAAGGGAGAACGTCCTAATCAATTGAATCACCTATTTATCGCGACATGCATCATCTCAACTAATCAACACCCAATGTTTTTGAGAGTGTGAAGCGGAAGAAAAACGACAAGGGCACGAAAATTCAATTAGATTAACTGGAAAAAAAATAGAATAATATAAAAATTCAATTAAATTAACAAAGTGACGAAAAACAAAGCACCTAGAAAAAAACAATAGAGCACATGTGAAAATACCAAGAGAAGAAGACAAATAAGTAAATAAATTCAATTAATTAAAAAACTGAAAAGGGGAATAGAAATAATTTAAAATTACAATTACTAAATTAACAAAGTAAGAAAAAAGACACAGTGATGCACACATCATCAGCAGAAGAAGAAGAAGAACATGAGGGGAGCATAAAGCCACAACCCTAGTTGCGGTCGCACAAGAAAGTCACTTGAGAAATATTTTGGTACAAGAGGGGGAGCATAAAGCCACGCTTCTTGCTTCTTAGGCAGAAGCGAGCGCTTCACTAAACAGAGGCCACGATGCTTAGCTTCACGCTTAAAGCGCTGAAGCGCTCAATATCCGCACCAATGTTATTGCCTACCTTAATTGTTACCTTACATTTGATGAAATACAATATGCATTAGCATACCACAACTTAGCAAATTGGGATTAGTCAGAATTAGCTAGATTGATTCTTTCTCGTAATTAGCTGGTAGGAATATTTTCTTTCCTATTTTATCACTTGTACGTTCACTATTAAACCAGTAGCTTGAGTGAAGTAGCTTGAGCGAATAATCAAGTTGAGTTTCATTAAATTCTCTTTCTTGTCTTATTTTACATGATATCTGTTAGTTTAGTAGTAAAATAGGAGTAAATAGCCTTAAACCCTAATCCTATATGTATTAGGAGTAGGACATGTATTGTCTATATATATAGGGATCATTGTATCATTGTATGTAGAAAATAAAAAGATATTTTCTCGTGTATTCTCACATAGTATCAGAGCCACTAGTGAGAAATCCCCGTTGTGCAATTACCAGCGAGTCCGGGCAATCACCGTGCCTCTTTCCGGTGACTCTCAGGCCATTCTTTTACTAAATCCCTTCTCCGGTGGTACTTTTTTACGAAAATAACACCACACGAAGGTGCGGATTTCTCAGGCGACCTAACCCCTGAAAAAAAACCCCGGCAGATTCCTACCACGCGCCCTCACGTGCCTCCAGACCACCTGACGCAGGCGGCGCGTCGGGCCCTCGCGCCGGCGCGTGAACCACTCTCCGGTCACTTTTTTCGAAAACTCCTTCAGGACAGTCTACTCGCCTACGAATTCCGACCCCACCCATACTATTTTCGTTCGATTCTGACTACTTTGAGTTTTTCCGGCGACTACACTGTCCTTTTTCCGGCAGCTACAGTGTTCCCTTCGTCAGTTTCAGGGAATTTCCAATTGGTTCTCTTTATTATTTGGGTATAATTTTATAGACCCCCCTTCACTCCAACGATGTCTTTTGGAGTTAATGTTTTCGGTCTAAAAATCCGGGCTCTGGCAGTTCCTGTATTATGATTACCTCCAAACCTTTAATGGGAGGTTCAAACTACTTAGCTTGGGCTTCATCTGTCGAGTTGTGGTGTAAAGGTCAAGGTGTTCAAGATCATCTAATCAAGAAGTCTAGCGAAGGAGATGAAAAGGCCAAAGCACACTGGGAGAAGATCGATGCTCAATTATGCAGTATTCTGTGGAGATCTATTGATTCCAAGTTGATGCCTTTGTTTCGTCCATTCCAGACATGTTATTTGGTTTGGGAAAAGGCTCGTACTTTATACACTAATGACATATCTCGTTTCTATGATGTGATATCGCGGATGACAAATTTAAAGAAACATGAATTAGATATGTCTACTTACTTGGGACAAGTACAGGCAGTCATGGAGGAATTTGAGAAGTTAATGCCAGTTTCTGCTAGTGTTGACAAGCAACAAGAACAACGACAAAAGATGTTTCTAGTTCTTACTCTTGCTGGACTTCCTAATGATCTTGACTCAGTACGCGATCAGATTTTGGCTAGTCCGACTGTCCCCACAGTTGATGAATTATTCTCTCGATTACTTCGCCTCGCTGCAGCACCAAGTCACCCAGTGAGCTCATCACAGACACTTGACTCATCTGTTCTTGTATCCCAGTCAGTGGACAATCGGGCATCTCAACCTATGGAGAATAGACGAGGAGGAGGTCGTTTTGGAAGGTCTCGACCCAAGTGCTCTTATTGTCATAAACTTGGACACACTCGTGACGTGTGCTATTCTTTACATGGTCGTTCACCCAAAAATGCTTATGTTGCTCAGACCGAGACTACAGGTAACCAAAGACTTTCTTTATCTGAAGGAGAGTATAATGAGTTCCTTCAGTACCGAGCAAGTAAGCAGACATCTCCACAAGTAGCCTCTGTTGCTCAGACTGATACTTCTGTTGCTGGTAATTCTTTCGCTTGTGTTTCCCAGTCTAGTACTCTTGGACAATGGGTTGTGGACTCAGCCGCTTCTGATCATATTTCTGGTAATAAATCACTTTTGTCAAATATTGCGTATTCACAGTCTCTTCTCACTGTTACTTTAGCCGATGGGTCTCAAACTAAAGCAAAGGAAGTTGGACAAGCGAATCCCCTACCCTCTGTCACTCTAGATTTCGTTCTTTATGTCCCTGGATGTCCCTTTAATCTTGCATATGTTAGTCGTTTGACTCGTGCCCTCCATTGTGGTATATATTTTATTGAT
>ML247185.1:13153-49851 GCA_005239495.1 Nicotiana undulata | reverse complement strand
CGCGACGGCCGGGGGTGGGGGGGGGGGGGGCACGAGTAGGCCATGGACGCACCCGAGAGTAGCGCTGTTTTGGGTATGGAGTCTGCGCACCCTTCGGTTGCGGAGATTGTTCCCCCGCCAGAGGTCGCCATGGAAGGAAGGCGATCAGAGGCAGCAGAGGTCGCCCTGGAAAAAGGGTGGTCAGAGGCAGCGGAGGTCGTATATTCGTCCACCGAGGGGAAAGGAAAGAATATGATCGTGGATGATGATGGGTCCGATTCTGACATAGAACAGGAAAAGGTACGGATGTTCGATGAGGGGTTCACTCGGGTAGAGGTGAGAACATAGGGATCTACCCGAAACATCGTCATTCCCTTGGATTACAACTTGCTAATGAACTCAGAGAGCGTGGTCCCCTATTTGGTTCCCCTTTGTACTGGCGCTGAGAATAGGACCTTACAGGCATTTAAGGATGTCGACCTGTCGTTAGGCATCTCCGGAATGGCATTGAGAGTAAGTTTTTTGCCCTTTCGTGTTCTCGTATCTTTTTCTTCTTTTATTTACCTTGTTCGTCATTGATGACTACTTTCTAATTGTTTGTCAGACTCTCATTCTGGAGATCGAGTGCGCCCATTGGGAAGAGAAGAGGAAGGCTCTCTTTAAAATAATGGAGTCCAAGTATTGGGAGTATCGTACCAAGCATTGCGCGTTGTGCTGCTTACTCGGCGCAGATGGTCAGTTCCAAATCTCTCAGGGATGAGCTGAAGCAGAAGGACGATGAGCTCGTGAGAGTCATCGATAGGTGTAGCGAGCTCGAATGAGCGCTGAGAGTCAAGGAGGACGAGCTCGAGGTGAGCAAAGGGGTTGTGGCTGAGTGTGTTGACCTTCAGGCTCAGGTGGCATCCCTGCGGGCCGAGCTTGAGCAGAGCTCATCTAGAGCCAACGGCTTGAGTGATAAGTTGACGTCAAAAGGTGCGGAGTTGGGGAGAGCCGAGGAAGCGAGGACGGCAGCTTTGGCAGAAGTAGCGGCATTAGAGGATTCCATTTGTGTCCTCACATATGAGCGGGCGAATGAAGCGGAGACAACTGCTCTTAAGGAGGCGAGACTAGAAAAATGGATTGGTGGTCTAGAGATAGAGGTTTCGGACCTTAACGAGCAGATTGTCGTCCTTAAGGCTGAAAAAGGTGCAACTACTGGCTCAACCGTCTTCATCCCATGTTTCTACTTATCCCGATGTTCCACGGGATTTGTACGAAAAGGGAATTCATGCTGAGGCTCACCTAGAAATATTCAGGGGCTTGATGACGGCCGGGAAAGTTTTCGAGGCGGCATTTGAGGACGCTCGTATTAAGGCACATACAGCTCGGGATGCTTGTGGCTACGATCCTGGTACGCCCCGGGAGGGTGATGATGAAGACAACTTAGACGGGCTTGAGCTAGGTGCTTGGTATGATGGTGAATACTTTGATGGAGAAGGCGCTGGTAGTGACAACGATGGGGGTGATGCTGCTAAGTAGTGTATTTGTTTTGTACTCTTGTTGTTCTTCTCATTTTTTTTCTTCTTATATTTTGCGGGCGTCTGTTCGGCCCTTGTAAGATACATTTTGGAATGATACTTTTGCTGCTTTTTCTGAGTTTCTTATTTTTCCTTCGAATGTTTTCCTCAATTGATTGCTTTGATTACAATTCGAGTTAGGCCGACTGTATGTTGAGCTCGTGCAAGATCAAATGTTGCTCAATTAGTTCGATCTAAGTCGCATGCAAGTGTCTTAACTAATTCGAACGAGGTCAAATACGAGTCGATTCGAGCGAGGTCGAATGCTGACTCTTAATTAAGTCGATCGAGGTCGAATGTAAGTCGATTTGATCAAGGGGGAATATCTAATTTTAATTAATTCAAACGAGGTTGAATGTAAGTCGATTCGAGCGAGGTCGGATATCGACTTTTAATTAATTCAAACGAGGTCGAATGTAAGTCGATCCGAGCGAGGTCGAATATCGACTTTTAATTAATTTGAACGAGGTCGAATGTAAGTCGATTCAAGCAAGGTCAAATGTAAGTCAATTCGAGCAAGGTCGAATGTTGACTTTTAATTGATTCGAACAAGGTCGAATGTAAGTTTATTCGAGCGAGGTCGAATGTTAACTTTTAATTGATTCGGACGAGGTCGAATATAAGTTGATTCAAGCGAGGTCAAATATTGACTTTTAATTGATTCGGACGAGGTCGAATGTAAGTCGATTCGAGCGAGGTCGAATATTGATTTTTAATTGACTCAAACGAGGTCGAATGTAAGTCGATTCGAGCACGGTCAAATGTTGAATTCTAATTGATTCGAACGAGGTCGAATGTAAGTCGATCCGAACGAGGTGGAATATTGACTTTTATTTGATTCGAACGTGGTTGAATGTAAGTCGATTCGAGCACGGCCGAATGTTGACTTTTAATTGATTCGAACAAGGTCGAATGTAAGTCGATTCGAGATGCCCTCTTCGTCGCCTTGTTAAAAACCTTCCCGAGAAAACCCAAATAGGATAAAAATCGGGTGAGGGAAAATGAGTAAGACTTGGAGGACGTCTATCCTTAGAATTTGAAGTATTTGAGGTGGGCGAAGTTCTAATTGTTTGGTAGTAATTTTCCCTCCATTGTTTCTAGTTGGAACGACCCTTTGCTTATTGCCGTCGTGATTTTGTATGGGTCGTCCCAATTGGTCCCCAGTTTGCCTTCTCGTGGATCCTTGCTCGCCTCTGTTTTGGCTTTGAGTACATATTCCCCGACTTTGAGCGGCCTGGCCTTGGGTTTTTTGTTATAGTACCGCTTCGCTGTTGTTTTTGGGCTACCATGCTTACGTATGCCATGTATTTTCATTCTTCGGCCTCGTCGAGGTCTTGCCTTCTGTTTTCGTCATTGTTTGGCCCACTCTCATTTGAATATCTTAGACTCGGTTGTCCGACCTCGACCGGTATCACTGCATCAGTCCCATAGACTAGTGAGTACGGTGTTTCCCCGGTGCTTGTTTTTGGCATAGTGTGGTATGCCCATAGAACTTCCGGCAGCAACTCTGGCCACAATCCCTTGGCGTTTTCGAGCTTATTTTTCATGATATTCAATATCGACTTGTTGGAGGATTCAACTTGTCCATTTCCTGCAAGGTGATATGGCGTAGAGAGTATTCTTTTGATGTGACATTTTTTGAAGAACTCGACGACCTTCTTTCCTGTGAATTGGGGCCCGTTGTCACAATTGATTTTTTTGGGAATGCCGAAGTGGCATACGATGTTCCTCCATATAAAGGAGATCACTTCTTGTTCGCGTATTTGGGTGAACGCACCTGCTTCCACCCATTTAGAAAAATAGTCAGCTAAACCAAAAGTAATCGTGCATTACCTCGTCCCGCGGGAAGGGGATCGACGATATCCATTCCCCATTTGATGAAGGTCCAGGGCGAGGTGACTGAGTGTAGGTGCTCGCCCGCTTGGTGGATCATGGGGGAGTACTTTGGCCATGGTTCACATTTTTTAACAAAATTAGTTGCTTTCTCTTTCATTGTGGTCCAGTAGTAGCCTGGTCGTATGAGACAATTTACTAGGGCTCAATTGCCGGTGACAGCCCCGCAGTGTGTATTGGTAAAAAAATAGACTTCACACGTGTAATATTTCTGATGACAAGGCAATCTACGTGGAGCAATGGAAACGTGATAGTTGGTCAGAATTTTAGAAAGAGTACGAGACAAAGAGGGACGAAATAGCAAACACACGAGACAATTAGATGCGAAAGCTCCAGTCTAATTGAGGAGTTGAAGAGAAACGGTCAGAATGAATCATGGCAGAATAAAGGGCAGATTCAAAGATCTTCAATCAATGAGCTAGATGTTACATAATCTTCACGCAACAGTTACGATTACCTATTGTAACGTTACATTAATGATATTATTAGTCATTAATGCTCAATCATTAAGAAGAGTAGACGTTATATTAAGAAATTCCCTATAAAAGGGAGTAAAATCTCACTTGCAAGGACACGTTCGAACCACTACTGAAATATACTTATTTTTATGCGATCTTATTACTTTATTATTTGCAAATTTAATTCTTATTAGTTAATTTCCTTGGTTATCAAAAGCCCGAGTACTTCTTAAAATAGCTTTGACTAAGAATCTAATTCTTCGGTTAAACAAATTGATTCCGTTACCGGGAATCTGATAATCTTTCTTTTTTCTCAAATAACCTTTATCGCATCATGTCGAATACCAAGCTGTCATTGCAGGGCTAGAATTAGCACGAGAACTCTCAATAGAGAAGATTGTGATCAAAAGCGACTCTCAACTGGTGGTAAACCAAATGCAGGGGACTTACACTGCAAGAGAGACTCGAATGCAACAATATTCAGAAAAGGCACGAGAACTAGTGAGGCAATTCCAGTCATGGAAGATCGAGCAAGTACCTAGAGAGGAAAATGCAGAAGTGGATACATTAGCTAACCTCGCATCAGTTACAGATGTAACGAATAATGAAAATGCTATTGTGATACATTTATTTAATTCAGCAATTGACCAGGATCATAATGAGGTAACATTTAATAACCTAACCTGGAATTGGAGAAACGAAATTATAATTTTTTTGTAGAATGGTACCGTACCTGAAGATAAGAAAGAAGCTCAAGCACTTCAACGAAAAGCTACACGGTACTGCCTAGTTCGTGACACTTGGTATCGTAAAATGTTTGGTGGTCCCTTAGCAAGGTGCCTCGGACCTAATCAAACTGAATATGTGATGAAAGAAGTACACAAAGGACGTTGTGTAAACCACGCAGGTGGAAGATCTCTCGTCAAAACTCTAATTGGAAAAGGGTATTATTGGCCTAAGATGGAGGAAAACGCCGAAAATTTCGTAGCTAAATGCGACAAATGTCAGCGGTATGCAAACAACATGTATCGACCCGCAGAGTTACTACATCCGGTTACATCACCTTGTCCATTTATGAAGTGGGGAATGGATATAGTAGGACCTCTACCCCAGGCTAAAGGGCATGTACAATTTTTACTTGTCTTAACAAATTATTTCTCAAAATGGGTGGAGGCGGAAGCCTTTAAATAGGTACGAGAAAAAGAAGTCATGAGCTTTATCTGGCGAAACATCATATGCCGCTTTGGTGTCCCGAAGGAAATTGTATGTGACTGTTGATACCCAATTTTTCCCAAATTATTTTTAAATCTTGCCTACATGCTTCAAAATCACTCTTATCAATAATGAGTATTTTTCATAATTTTTACATATTTTTATTTGAATTATTCCCTATTTATTCGATATTTCGTATTTTTCATAATTCATAAATTATGCTCTAAATAAATCTCAAAATATTTTCCAAATTAATATGTCATTTATAATCACTTTTTACTTATTAAATTTCAATTATTTCATAAGTTGACCAATTGAGTACTATTTAATTGCAATTACAATTGTTTTGCAGTTATAGCCTAATTAGTCATTTTATACCCTTAAAATCATTTTTATATTGTCTAATTATTATAATTATACTTATTTTTAACTTAATTTCATTTTATACAATTGTTATCTATTTTATTTAATTAATTATCTATTTTCATGGGTATTTAACACCTAGCCACATTTTATTTAAATTCTAGCCCAATTTCAATTCCAACCCACCTAATTAACTAACCCAGTTCCTACCCAACCCAAACCCAATTAAATACCCGACCCAGATCCCCAAACCAACCCGACCCTATCCCCATTCAATCTGAGTCGTTGATCAAACGAGATCAACGGCCCAAATTATTTGTTACCTTAATTAACTCACCTAACCCCCTCCCCCTAGTCTCACTTCCCTTCGAGACTCTTCATCTCTCATTCTCTCTCTAACCTCTCTCTATTCCCCCAGTTCTCTCTAGAACTTTCCTTATGGTTTGTCTTCTCCGATGGCTTCACCTTCATCTCCGGCCACCTCCAGTCTCATCCCTTCAACCACCGGCCACCATGAAGCCACATCGCTCCGGCTACTTCGTCTCTAAGCCCCTTTAAGGATTTCAACCATGCCAGACGACCATATAGGCTCCTGCCTGGATGTTTCCGGCCTTCTCCGGCGAGGTTCGACTCGATGGTGCTCTAACCACTACCGTCTCTGAGTTTTACAACAGGTTATCCGATCTTTCCCTAGGTTCTTATGAAACCCTAATTTTTGCCTAAACCTCTTAAATCTCTGGTATTTTTAACGATTCCCACTTATTTCTTCATGTTTTACTTTATCTGCAACTGAATCTCTAAGATTCAACAGCTTTTAAACGTTTTACTTCATTTTTCGACACTAGGGTTTCTCAAAACCTCTTATATGCTAGTCTTAACTGAGTTTCTCTTTCATACTTAAGCATGTTCCCTGCATATCGTGATGATTTGGTGATTTTATCTTGCCTATGTTAAAACCCTAATTTTTTGCGTTTCTGTGTTTAGTTCTCTTACTGTTTGACTCCTGTTGGGTTTTCTATGATTATCATGCTTCGAATAAACCTTTGGTATACTTGTGACACCTCTGCGTGATTCTATCTCATATGTTTGTTCAAATTCCTGCCTCTTTCTGTCAATACTACTAAGCCATGCTTATTTGCTACGATTGCTTGTCTTCTCTGTTTATATGCTGAACTATAGAATCACAACTTTCTCTTGATTGGTTCTGACTTTTCTTCCTCGATGGTCTGATTGGAAGATCTCTTTTAAAACCTTGGAATGCTGTTTGTCCACTTAAAATTGATTGATTCCTTTGCCCTATATGCTTTCCCTAATAGAAGTCGTCTGAATTTAGTCTTAATTGACTACTCTATACTTAGTAAACTTTGATTCTTTCATTATTGGCATGATACTGATTTTATTACCTTATGTGGCATATGTTCCTACCGTTTGAATTTGAATCCCTTAACTCAAGGGATTACTTGTCTTAACAACTCATTGACTGATCTGAGTTCCTTAATTACCATGTTACTTTGATATTTTCCTTATTTAACTATGTACAGTCTTCTATTTGCCTTATATGCTGAATGTTCTTTACCATTCTTAGAATTTTGAATCCCACAATTCAAGGAAACCGTGTATTCTTTCTCACCGATTGATTCTGCCTCCTCCTATTTGTGATTCTTACCTTATGTGATCACCTATTTCTCAACTATAAATACTGTGCTCTTTCATTGAGCAAGAAGTGGAACACAGTCAATATGACCCACTTTCACACACAGACTGACATTAGCATCAGTCGAATACTGCTTCATTCTCTCTATATTACTCTCTTGCATTCTACTTCTCTTGGCCTTCTTTTGCCTCTATTATTATCTGCTACTTGCTACTAGCCGGCTGCTAAGCCAAGGATAACACTGTGCTATTCAATACTCTCTCTTCTGTTGTTCTTTACTTACATCATTGGTATGTCCTAGTTAATATTATTGCACTCCAAACAATATGCTTCAATTTCGCTTAAGGTTCTTGCTCTCTCTTTTGTGCTTCTGTTAGTGGTTCTATTGCTTACCCTGTCACTAGCATGTCTAATTCCTTATATGATCTTTCTTCTTTCTTCTAGTTTAACTTAATCTTGTGTTATTTTCTGTAGCTTATCATGTCCTATACTGTAGTTGTTCCCCATTCCTCCTATCTGCTTATTATCCCCTATATGTTTGTGTAGCATCTGTGTACTATTTGGCATCTCTATGGTTTGAATCTTTACCTAAACTTATTACATACTATCACCCTTACTTGTCCCCTGAACCCCTTTCCCTGTTTGTGATTGTTCTTTGGTATCCTACTGAGTTAGGACTCTCTGTTGTTTTAACATTAGTCCTTATGTGTTTTCCCGGAAACTATGTGACTTCAAAACTTCTTTTCAAACTCAAAACTCCTTTTCAAAAGCACTTTCACAATTCCTAGACCCTTAGGTTCTACCCGCCTCAGTGTGAGCATCGCTTAGGGAACCATGAGTTCCCTCTGAACCTTGAGACACTGAGGTAGGGCATTCTACACTGCACTTGTGTAACTTTCGACATTCCTGGGTGCTGGTATTGGCCAGGGCCCCCATTTAGGCCCTTTGGGAGCTTTGCCGTACCCAGGCTGGATAAGGATGTGAAGTTGAAAGGGGTGAGGCTGGAAGATTGGGCCTGATTGAAGGCTCTCTATAGAATAGCTTCTTATTTTCCTTTTTCATTATTGTAATCCATTTATTATGGTCTGTAATAATTTGTAAACGAATATTTGGGGCTGGATAGTGAATATGGGGGGAACGATGCATGTTTAGTGTAGTATGGGTAGAAATCATGACTGTAGGCTTTATTTCCCTATGTGTGCAATAGTATCATGCTTAGGACATGCATACCATGCATTAGAAATCATGTTTAGGTTCTTTATTTCAACACACCTGTTATGTTCATGTCATCTTATACCATGATCATATTTATAACTACAACAAGTAATAAAAACTGCTATAATGTACTACTACTGCATTTTTCATAAGCATAGCATCTTGAAACCATACTTTAGGTATTCCTATGTGCATTAGGTATCATGATCCTTAGGATTTTGTTTTCAGCAAGTCTGTTTTCGATTATACTCTGTTGAACACCTAGTTAACATGTATCTAATCTAACAACCCCCATAAAAATATGGTTAATTTACTTGAAACATTGGTTGCAAACGTATATCTTGTAAAATCAGAATCAAAATATGCATGTTCACCCCTTCAGGCAATGTATACAATGCCTAGGCAAACTTTAGGCCTAATACGTAATTAAAATCAAGTTAACCGCGTCCTACTGGGTTGGGATTAATCTGCCTCTTTTAAATCTCTTAAATTTTGCTGTCTTCACTCCTGATTTTGCTTCTCTCTACTCTTTGTGAAATCCCTACTATGTTTAAAAAATAAAAATCTGAAGTTGTGCGTTTTACTCCCATTATTAGTTTTCTGATTCCTATTCTATTAGGTTTCAAAGTTATTTCATTATGTAAAGTTGTTCTATTTCTGAATACTTGTTAAACTATTTTTCTAAAACGATTTATTAAAGTCTTATGAACTACTTGATTCTTACAGTCATTTTTGGATCACTGAATTTCGAATAAAGTATTCCTGCTTATACGACTGGTTTTTTCTGAAAAGTTATCTTTCACCAGGAATTTCCTAAATTGTTGGGTACTCTAATGCTGTCCTTAAATCACTGTATACCTGAAAGTCAATATTTTTGCATCACTCAAGCTCGATTAAGTCTTCTGCCTTCATCAAGTTTTCAAACTCAGATTCTTACGACCTGCTGTTTTTTACTAAAATTCCTATTTTTGAACTCCTGTCTTGAGACTTTAATCGTGTCTGAGACGTGCCATTTACATATCTATGTGTGGAGGGATCTGCGAGCCTTTCTTTGTCTTTATATGTTCCCCATATGTGTAGTCCTACTTGTTTTTATGTCGCTTAGTATTTTGACCTTTAAACCTAAGGGTTCTGCCTAGTTCCTGCCTTGTAGGATTAGTAGTCCTAAACACCCTCCAGGACTTATAGGATGAGATGGGTAATGACGCGCAATAAGCTTTCGTGACCAACACATGCGCTTTAAATAACCTTACGGGGTGGGAAGGGTAGAATACGAATATGATGACTGGTGCGCTAATACCACGTGTATCCGCCTCCTCGAGGTGTGACATACCGGGTATTGCATTGAAGTGATCCGTATTACTTTAAACCTAGGACAATTATTTTGTTTGTGATATTCCAAAACCTTTAAAGATTTTCATATTTTTTTAAAATCCCCTCTTGTGTGAACCTTATTTGTTACTTGCTCACCGTCCAAATTCACAAAACTTATTGGCTGGGACCCAAAATTGTGGATCCTGAGGGGTGCCTAATACCTTCCCTCGGGATAATTTCAAGCCCTTACCCAATCTCTGGTAACGCGAACTAGTTCACGAGTTATCAACTCTAGGTTCCCTAACGCACCATAAAATCGTTAGGAGGCGAGTCTTCCTTAAACCTCTTCCTTTAAGGAGTTGTCCAGAATGTCTTCAACCCGATCTCTCCGTACCTAAACTGTGCGATTGAGAAAGGGGGTGCGACAACATGGCGACTTCGCTGGGGATATATTCCCTAGGCTTATACCATTACAATTTGCTTTATAAATTGGGACCTTTAATTTTCATTTAAATGCTTAAGTCTTTTCCATTCCTCGTTATATGCTGTTAGCTGTTTACTTTTTACAAGTATTTATTTTATTCGAACGTAACTGACATATCTTCATGTTTTCTTTGTAACCGCTTTCCATTATAATTGCTGTATTTCCTTTCTTTACCGCTTTCCTCAACGTGAAAATACATGCCTATCTGTTTTAATGCTTATTATTGCATATCATGTTCCGCATTCATATTCCACTCGTGCCAAACAAATCCTATAGCAATGCTTACAATGAGTGGTTGCGCTCTTCCAATATTATCACCCCCTAAATTCAGAAAGGCGTATTTGCGGTAAAACTAGTCGATCAGCGGTGCAGTCGACAGTTCCGTGCCTTTCCCCTTGAGTTGTCCGCTCAAGGGTACCTGTCTAAAACCCCAATAGAAACCTTACTCTATTGTATGTTGCATGCATCATGGTCAAACCTAGCCGGGCTAACGTGTTGTCCACACAATAGCTTTTAAGATATCCTTGTCCAAAGTCCATTGGGTTTCCCTAGAACCCAAAAGGACGCCTTCACGTTCTGTGCATTTATTTGGAGAACTTAAATGCTCATTGCTAATTATTGGTATTAAATAGTCGAGTCCGGTGGGGTAAGGGCCTAACCTGTTTATTTTGCATAAATGAGGTACGAGGTCCCCAGATTCGGCATGGTCACCAACATCCACCCAAAGCTTCTGAACTGGTGGGAAGACTTGCATTCAAGCGACAAAACAGCAGTCAGAAAACACCTGGGCAACTTGCCTTCTCTTTTGGACATTCAGCCAAATAACATGATGATAGAGGCTGCCACCATATTATGGGATTGTGATCGGTCGGTTTTTCGGTTTGGGAACAATGAGATGACACCGGTGCTAGAGGAGATAAGAGGTTTGGCTGGTTTGCCTTGGGAGTCTCAAGGGTTATTGATGCCTGAAAACCGAACAGGCCGGGGTTTTCTCAAGATGATGGGACTGAAGAAGAATCCGGATTTAGTCTGTTTGGAAGACTCGTACATCCCCTTTGACTACTTGTACGAGAGGTATGGCCGTAGTCAGTCCTACCGCACATACCAGGAAGAATTCGCCCTCACCTCTCTAGGACACATTCACTGCCGTGTATCTGTCTTCATATTCTGCTTTTTGGGATTGATGGTCTTCCCGACGAAGAAGGGGAGAATCCACACCAGATTGGCCATGGTTACCAAGACTTTGATGGAATGGATCGACGTACAGGATTTCAGCATTGTACCCATGATCATTGCTGACATATACCGAGCCTTGGAGAACTGTCAATGAGGAGCGAAACAATTTGAGGGTTGCAACCTGCTACTCCAGCTCTGGCTCACCGAGCATCTGCAAAGGGGTGACTACCGTCAAGACATACATAGGAGAGTTTGGGATGATCATATTGCTTTCCATCATCCAAAGCATCATATTGCTTTCCATCATCAAAAGCGTATGAACTACATCCCCGACATGTTTGCACAGCCAGAAAATGCCAAGGGATGGGTTGAGTTATTGGGAGATTTGACCAAGAATCAAATCCAATGGATGTTCGAGTGGTTCCCGACCGACGAGTTCATCATTCGGACTAGAGATACCCCGTTCCTGATATTGATTGGTGTTAGAGGGACATACCCTTACGTCCCGATACGAGTCATGAGGCAGGTAGGGAGGAAGCAAGTCATCCCAAGGGTCAAGAAAATGAGTCATCTCAGGGCGGACTTCCAAAATGATGACAGCCGTCACAAGTGTCAAGCTCAGCAATTGTGCCACTGTAGGATCCGTTTGGAGAAGGATACTATCGAACCTGACAGGTATCACACTGGTTGCTCTCCTTACTATTTGGGATGGTTGGAAGATAATTGGGGAGGAAATCTTAAGCCAGGTTTCATTCAAGGACATAGGGTCATAAACGAGAAGGCCGAGGCAACAACTAAGTTCAACCAGTTGCGCAAAAGGCTCCGTGACTGTGCAAAAGATCATCACAAAATCCACATAGCTAACAAAAAGTTGATCGAGGAATGTAAAGACATGGCCATCACTTCCACCCAAAGGTTAACACACTTGGAATGAGGCATCGTTGACTTGGAAGAGAAATTCCTTAGGAGGATCGGAACTTGTCAAAAGACCGATGGAGCTGAAGGAGGAATTCTAGCCAAAACCTATTTGCTGCTGGGACTCCGCGAGATGGGAATGTTGATCAAAGCGAGTAGAGGCACCGGGTCTGGGGAAGGTCCTTCTGAGACCAAATATATAGGATTTGTCTTTACTTTGCTTTTTGATGTAATAAGGCTACTGGCCATTAGTGACATTTTTATATTTTCGCATTCTTAGAGTCAAGTTGGATTTGTCTATTTTCGTCATCAATTAAATGAGGCATTTAGTATTTAAGTTCTCCAAATTAATTTGTCGCTAGGCCTACCTCAGGCATAAAGAGGTTCCCCAACTTAGGATGCGCATTACGTGTTTAAATTATCGCAATATTCTTTATATCTCCACTAACGTCACTGCCTTTTTGTTAGTTATTCCCCTTCCCCAAAGGTTGGTTCGTGCACTCCAGCATCAACAGCTTATTGCACAAGATCAAAGGGCCCTCCTCCTACTCCTCCTCCCAGTCCTCCCAAAGGAAAAAGCAAGGGTAAAACTAAAATGGCAGATGCAAGCGGTACTGGAAAAGACAATAGGGATGAACAGGTTGAGATTATTGATGGACAGGGTATTCAAGTTTTGCACGAGGGTATGACTCCACTAGAGAAGAAGTTGCTAAAATTCCAAGAGAAACTTGATCAAGTCAAGAACCTGGACCACTTATCATTCTCCCTCAACGTCCCAGACGTTCACTTCCCAAATGCTCTGAACCCCACTTTACCCCAAAGCGTCCAAAAACAACCCAATCACCCCAAAGATCCCGTTCCACCTGCACCACGCAACTACAACACTCCACCTCTCCAGAATCAGACGAGAGACCACTTCCAGGCTTATGAAAACCCCATTTATGTGGAAACTGTAGCTCACTCCACAACACATACATATGAATCTGACGAAAAGGACAAACTCATCAGGAATCTGGCCGAGGAACTCAAGAAATTGACCAACCGAGTTCAGGGCGTCGAAGGAGTTAAAGGGGTTGAAGGATTGAATTATGAGGACCTTTGCATACATGTCGAACTGCCCGAGGGGGTACAAACCTCCTAAGTTCGAGATGTTCGATGGTACTGGTGGCCCAAGAGTCCATCTGAGGACTTACTGCGACAAATTGGTCGGTGTGGGAAAAGATGAAAGGATCCGTATGAAGCTCTTCATGAGGAGTTTGAAAGGTGATGCACTATCCTGGTACATCAATCAAGATCCAAAGAAATGGACTAGTTGGGTGAATATGTCTACGAATTTCATGGATAGATTCAGATTCAATACGGAGAATGCACCGGATGTGTTCTACATCCAGAACTTGAAGAAGAAACCAACTGAGACTTTTTGTGAGTATGCTACTCGTTGAAGGTCAGAGGCTGATAAGGTCAGGACAGCCTTGGAAGAAGAACAGATGAAGAAATTCTTCATGCGCGCTCAGGATCCTCAGTACTATGAGCGGCTGATGATGGTCGAAGGGCACAAATTTTCTGATATCATCAAATTGGGAGAACGAATCGAGGAAGGCATAAAAAATGGTATGGTTACTAACTTTGAAGCCTTACAGGCTACCAACAAAGCTCTGCAATCCGGTGGTGTGTCCAAGAAAAGGGATGTAGGAGCCGTAATGGTGGCACAACAAGCCAAGTCCCCTCCCAAATATCAAGTATACCCCGCACCTTCCTTCACATACCAACCAGCTCCAAGTTACCAAGCACCTTCACCTCAATATCAGACAGCCTCACCCGCCTACCAAGCTCCACCACCGACATATCAGCCTACCTCGCCTAGATATTCCCAGCCAGCTCCCGTCTACAATGCTTATAATTCCCAACCTTCTCACTACCAATCATCTCCTTCTCACCAAAACTTCCCAAGACCTCGCCCAAATTTCGACCGTCGTCCACCAAAACAGTATACCGCCATAGATGAACCCATTGACCAATTATATGAAAATCTTAAACCCACATGTTATGTCACACCCATCCCCGCGGTCATCCCTGAGAACTCATCTTAGTAGGTCAACCCTAACAAAACCTGTGCTTACCACTCCGGCATAAAGGGACACACCATCGAGGAATGTCGTTCCTTGAAAGACAAGATACAAACCCTCATAGATAACATGATCATCGTGGCCAAGGACCCTGCTCCTAATGTTCGCAATAATCCACTGCCCGACCATAAGGGTGGTATCCACATGATTGAGGTTGAAGACGATTGGGATCCTGAAGGATCCATTGGGCTAATTGCCGATGGTGATCCAAAGAAGCCTGCAATTACTCTTAATCCAATCATGGTCCAAATGCAGCCATCTGAGGAAGTTGTGGTAAACGTGTCAATTCCACTTGAGTTTGAATCGAGACCACCCGCCAAAGGAAAAGCCTTAGGGCCGATCGAAGTCGAGTTTGCGCGACCGCTCGAAGTCGCAATCCGACCATCTATAACATATACTCCGGCAGGAATAAGAATGACCTCACATATTCCAGTGGAAATGTCAAAAACGGCACCCTTTTATTCAGACGCCATTCCATGGGACTATACCGCTGAAGCAAGGAGGAAAGGTAAAGGCAAGTCTGAAGAAACCATCGCTGCACAGGGTATGACGAGAACTGGTAGAGTTTATACCCCTGAGCATTTGGCCGAGTCTAGCAAGCAGGCCAACAGTCGTCCTCCCATCATTGAAACGGGTTCTGATGATCAGTGGCGAAAGATACAAGCTAAGGAGTATTCAGTCCTCGACCAGTTGAACAAAACGCCAGCTCAGATATCCATCCTCTCCCAGTTGCAAAACTCTGAAACTCACAGGAATGCTTTGCTAAGGGTGCTGAGTTAAGCATACGTGCCTGACAATATCACCAGTGGGGAAATGGATAACATGGTAGGACAGGTGTTGGAGAGCCATAAGATGAGCTACCGCCTAAGGAGCTAGGTCATAATAGATCACTACATATCACAGTACAATGTGAGGATCATTTCATCACAACGATCCTAATTGATGGGGGTTCCAGCCTCAACATCTGTCCGCTGGTCACGCTCAAGAAATTGGGCAAAGGTCTACATGAGATAAAGGAAGGCGAGATCAACGTAAAAGCCTTCGATGGTTCGCAGAGATCCACCATGGGAGAAATTACTTTGTGCTTGCAGATGGGACCAACTTGGTTTGATGTAGATTTCCAAGTGATAGTTAAGCCTGCATCCTACAACTTACTGTTGGGACGACCTTGGATTCACGCGTCTTGGGCCGTGGCATCCACCCTACACCAAGCTGTGAAGTTTGAATGGAATCACCAAGAAGTAATCATTCATGGAGATGGTAGCAACCATATCTACGATCGCCAGACCTTTTCGGTCATCGATGGAAGGAGAAAGTTGGGCGGAGAAATCTATCACAACATAGATCGGGTTAATGTTGTTGACAAAGACAAGTGGTGGGGCAGTAAGACCGAAAGCATACTGAACTGGCAAGGGTACGAGCCGGGTAAAGGGCTCGGTAAGCATCTTTAAGGAATAACAAAGCCAATAACACTCAAGAAGCATGGTACTACTTTTGGTATAGGATACGAGTACACTTGGAAAGAGTTCAAGGACTGGTCGCCACAATGGCACGACCCTTACTACCCATTGGAACAACCAATACCCCGCATAGAGCAGACTTTCCAGCCATCCGACGTCATATATGGTACAGACGAAGAAGAAGCGCTAGCAGCAATGAGGGATCTCTTTCTGGATGATGAAGATATGGACTGCTGTGTCATCTTTGAAGAGGAAGGGGAGGAAGGTCCTTCCATACAAGTCGTGAACAAGGGATCACATCTCCACAATTGGTCTATCAGGACGATCAAAACCCGTCGATCCACGGGGTAGCAAGGCTAACAAAACAAACATTATTTACACTTTATTTATTTAAAGCTTTTTCTTCCTTTTCGCATTTTTTATTTCTGCAAGAAAAGGGCTCTTATGTTCAATCAATTACTCAATTTATCAAATCATTTCCAATTTCTTTATAAATCTTATATTTACTTATATTTATTTGTTGCTGTTTTCCTCCCCATTACTTTATTTTACACAACATTACTATTACCTATCTTGATGAACCGACGACTGTGACCTGCAACGAGGCAACGCAACAAATGGATTCCGAGTCAGACGAGGATGATATACCTGAGGATATTATTAAAGAAGTCGAGAACTTTGAAAATAGACCTAAGTCTAACTTGTACGAGACTGAGGTCGTCAACCTTGGAAACATAGAGAACATCAAAGAAACACGCATCAACATTCATCTATCACTGTCAGAAAAGGAGGATTATACGAAATGTTTAAGGGAGTATGAGGACATATTCGCCTGGTCATATGATGACATGACTGGCCTCAGTACATCTTTGTGGCCCACAAGTTGCCAACCAATTCGACATGCCCACCAGTAAAGCAAAAGCTCAGGAAGTTCAAACCAGACATGAGCTTGAAAATCAAAGAAGAGGTCAGCAAGCAGATCAACGCTGGGGTTCTCCGAGTGGTCGAATATCCTACATGGTTAGCCAACATTGTGCCTGTACCAAAGAAAGACGGGAAGGTCAGAGTCTGCGTCGACTACCGGGATCTCAACCGAGCCAGTCCAAAAGACGACTTCTCCCTGCCGAATATACACATCTTAATTGACAACTGTGCCAAGCACGAGCTGCAGTCTTTTGTGGATTGCTTTGCTGGTTACCATCAAATTTGGATGGATGAGGAAGATGCTGAGAAAATGACATTCATTACGCCATGGGGGGTGTATTGCTACAAAATGATGCCATTCGGTCTGAAGAATGCAAGGGCCACTTACACGAGAGCCATGACTACTATATTCCATGATATGATTCACAAGGAAATCGAGGTATTTATGGACGACGTCATCATCAAATCAAAGAAAGTTGCTGATCACATGGGAGATTTGAGAAAGTTCTTCAACAGGTTAAGGAAATACAATCTGAAACTTAACCCCGCAAAATGTGCGTTCGGGGTTCCTGCCGGCAAGCTGCTAGGGTTCATTGTTAGTCGTCGAGGAACTAGATCCATCAAAGGTCAAAGACATCCAAGAATTGTCGCCACCAAGGAACAAAAAGGATGTTATGAGCTTCCTGGGACGGCTCAATTATATCAGTCGGTTCATAGCCCGGTCTACCGTCATTTGTGAACCAATCTTCAAAATGCTAAGAAAGGATGCTGCCACCAAATGGACTGAGGATTGTCAAAAAGCCTTCGACAGAATCAAGGAGTACCTCTCAACACCACCAATCTTGGTACCCCCAGAGCCGGGTAAACCCCTATTACTCTACTTGTCTGTATTAGACGGAGCTTTCGGTTGCGTTCTCGGGCAACATGATGAAACAGGAAGGAAGGAGAAAGCAATTTACTATCTCAGCAAAAAGTTCACCCCGTATGAGGCCCGGTATTCTCTATTAGAGTGCACCTGTTGTGCTTTGACTTGGGTTGCACAGAAGCTGAGGCATTATTTCTGTGCCTACACAACGTACCTCATATAGAGGATGGATCCGCTCAAGTAGATCTTTCAGAAACCTATGCCTACTGGCAAGCTGGCTAAATGGCAGATCCTGTTAAGTGAGTTCGACATCATTTACGTAACTCAGAAGGCAGTCAAGAGACAAGCATTAGCCGATCATCTTGCTGAGAATACCATGGACGGAGAATACGAACCTTTAAAAATGTATTTCCCCGATGAGGAACTATCATTCGTAGGAGAGGACATTGCAGAATCCTACGACGGTTGGAGGATGTTCTTTGATGGGGCCGCGAACTTCAAAGGAGTGGGTATTGGAGCAGTCTTAATTTCAGAAACTGGTCAGCATTACCCGGTATCCGCCAAACTCAGGTTCCCTTGCACTAACAACACGACTGAATATGAGGCCTGCATCCTTGGGCTCAACTTGGCCATCGGCATGAATGTTCAAGAATTATTAGTGATTGGTAATTCAAACTTATTAATACACCAAGTTCAAGGAGAATGGGCGACCAAGAATGCCAAGATACTGCCATACCTACATCGTGTGCAGGAATTGAGAAGGAGGTTCACAAAGATTGAATTTCGGCATGTTCCCAGAATCCAGAATGAGTTCGCCGACGCACTGGCCACCTTGTCATCCATGATCCAGCATCCGGATAAGAATTTCATTGATCCTATCCCGGTGGGGATTCACACTCAGCCGGCTTACTGTGCAAACGTAGAAGAAGAAGCAGATGGAAAGCCTTGGTTTCAAGATATTAAGGAGTACTTGGCAGAGGGAGAGTACCTAGAGCTTGCAAACACCACTCAAAAGCGCACTCTACGAAGATTATCAAACAACTTCTTTCACAACGTAGGAATCCTATATAGGAGGACTCCCGATCTGGGTTTGCTAAGATGTGTCGAAGCAAAGGAAGCAACGAAGCTGTTGGAGGAAATACATGCTGGTACATGCGGTCCTCATATGAACGGGTTTGTTCTAGCAAAAAAGATTCTTTGGGCTGGTTATTTCTGGATGACCATGGAAATAGACTGCATCCAGTATGTCCGCAAATGCCATTGGTGTCAAATACATGGGGATATGATAAAGATACCTCCCAGCGAGCTTAATGCAACAAGCTCACCCTGGCCGTTCGCCGCTTGGGGCATGGATGTTATTGGACCAATAGAGCATGCTGCCTCCAACGGAAACAGGTTCATTCTGGTTGCCATTGACTATTTCACCAAATGGGTCGAAGCAGCATCCAAAAAAGCAGTTACTAAGAAAGTGGTAGCCGACTTTGTACACAACCGCATTGTTTGTCGGTTCGGAGTCCCAGAGTCAATGATCACCGATAATGGTTCTAATATCAACAGTGACTTGATGAAAGTGATGTGTGAAACCTTCAAGATCAAGCACAAGAATTCTACAGCATACAGACCTCAAATGAACAGAGTCGTTGAGGCTGCCAACAAGAACATCAAGAAGATACTAAGAAAGATGATAGAAAAGCACAAGCAATGGCATGAGAAGTTATCATTTGCTCTGTTGGGGTATCGCACCACGGTTCACACATCAACCGGGGAAACTCCTTACATGTTGGTATACGGTACAGAAGCCGTCATTCCTGCTGAAGTTGAAATTCCATCCCTGAGAATTATACAAGAAGCTGAACTCAGCGACGCAAAATGAGTAGAAAGCCGTTATGAGCAGTTGGCCCTCATAGACGGAAAGAGAATGAACACGGTTTGTCATGGTCAGCTATATCAGAACAGAATGAACAGAGCCTTCAACAAGAAAGTCAAACCAAGACGATTCACACCGGGGCAACTGGTGTTAAAGAAAATCTTTCCTCATCAAGACGAAGCAAAAGGGAAATTCTCTCCTAATTGGCAAGGCCCGTACATGGTTCACCGAGTGCTAACAGGAGGAGCACTCATTCTGGCGGAAATGGATGCAGAAGTTTGGCCTAAACCAATCAATTCAGATGCAGTCAAGCGCTACTATGTGTAATGGTTATGCTTCTATCAATGTTGTGAAATGAACTACGCCTGACCTGATTCCCGTTTAAGAGGGGATATGTAGGCAGCCCTGTGGGTTCGGTCACATTCTATTAAAATTTTCATTTTCCCACGAATGGAAACTGGGGCAGAATTTTGAGGAGGGACCTCAAAATTCCGAAGTAAGTTCAGCCGAGTACCGCACCAGCAATAGCCAGAAGCCTTCACCCATCCAGATTAGAGCAGAATTTTGAGGATGACCCTCAAACTCCGCAGCAAGAGAGGTTGCAATGTCTTGAACCGCGTCATGGTCGTCGGTTCATCCAAAGAAAACTATTTCTTTTCTATATGTTATATCATATTTTATAAAACCATGCATATTTATTTCTCGAATTTTTTTTTGTTTTAGCGACGCTACCCCTGTGGTACAAACAAAGTCATCATCATCAAGCAAATAGGCCAATCCGAGCTAGCAGGGATACGAACTAACCCGTCCCTCTACAAAACTCACAATTTTTCTTTGGATGCAGGCACAAATACGGAGAAATCCCAAGACATCCCGCTACCCCCATAAGACGCATGCTTCTCAAGGATACACTCTCGAATTCATTGCACATGCCAACCCTTACTACTATCATCATTGCAAACGATGCTTCATTCACAACAGTCGTATCATCGCATTTTATCATCAGCTAAGAACTCTTACTATCACTTTATTTTTTTGCATTGCATAAGGCTACTTTCTGCCTTCCGAGACTAAGCTCTGTCTCCATCTTGCATGAGGTTAAGCTCTACCTCCATCTGCATTCGCATCTGCATGAGGCTATCAGTCTGCCTTCCGAGGTTAAGCTCTACCTCAATCTGCATTCACATTGCACAAGGCTACTTTCTGCCTTTCGAGACTAAGCATTGTCTCTCTACATTTTTCTCACATTGCATAAGGCTAACTTTTGCCTTCCGAGGTTAAGCTCTACCTCCATCTGCATTCACATTGCACAAGGCTACTTTCTGCCTTTCGAGACTAAGCATTGTCTCTCTGCATTTTTCTCACATTGCACAAGGCTACTTTCTGCCTTTCGAGACTAAGCATTGTCTCTCTGCATTTTTCTCACATTGCATAAGGCTAACTTCTCCCTTCTGAGGTTAAGCTCTACCTCCATCTGCATTTACTTTTGCATAAAGCCATCTCTCTGCATCTTATTGCACTACTCTAAGCTCCTCTCTACCCTTTCAAAGCAGTCGCCTTTCATTACGATATTTATTTACGCTTTTCTTTCGGGCTAAGCTTTGCCCTCTTTCTTTTCGCAAATCGCAAGACTAAGCTCTGTCTTGTCAACATCATACTACGGCATTCTTCATGGGCTGAAATATCGCCAACTTGTCCAAAGGCGTCATCGTTCAGAGGCACCATCTTCATGGCTCGAGAACATCACTTCATAGCCTGCGAATCTCTTATATTCAACTTGCATATCATTATTCAAAGGAACCATGGTTCGGAGGCACCATCCTCATGGCCCGAGATCATCATTTCATAGCCTGCGAATCCCGCACCAAGCGATTCATGGCCCAGGACATCATGGTCTAAGGACATCATCTTAACGGTCCAAAGACATCATTCATAGTCCGACGGGAACCTGCATCATGTTTATATTATGCACAATATACGTTCGTTCTTTATTTGCAGGTAACCCGGCCGCAACAACCAACCAGGCAGGATCAGACCGCTCCAGTTCTTTGACACAACCCCGAAAGGTCTTCGTATTCTTACCCCACCATGCACCTTGTGTCCGTTCTTGTAAAACATCATAGGTATATTTCGCCGATGATTTCGGAACTACATGCGGCCTAATTCCTGTAAAACCAGGGATATGTAGGCAGCTCAGAAACCAGGGTGCGACCAAATTCCATCCCGCAACTTCATCTCAGGTCAAAATTGGCCATCATATCTTTACCCGACAACTCTTTCATCCTTCCCGGGTAAAGAGGGGCAGCTGTTGATACCCAATTTTTCCCAAATTATTTTTGAATCTTGCCTATATGCTTCAAAATCACTCTTAACAATAATGAGTATTTTTCCTAATTTTTACATATTGTTATTTGAATTATTCCCTATTTATTCGATATTTCGTATTTTTCATCATTCATAAATTATGCTCTAAATAAATCTCAAAATATTTTCCAAATTAATATGTCATTTATAATAACTTTTTACTTATTAAATTTCAATTATTTTATAAATTGACCAATTGAGTACTATTTAATTGCAATTACAATTGTTTTGCAGTTATAGCCTAATTAGTCATTTTATACCCTTAAAATCATTTTTATATTGTCTAATTATTGTAATTATACTTATTTTTAACTTAATTTTATTTTATACAATTATTAGCTATTTTATTTAATTAATTATCTATTTTCATGGCTATTTAACACCTAGCCACATTTTATTTAAATTCTAGCCCAATTTCAATTCCAACCCACCTAATTAACTAACCCAGTTCCTACCCAACCCAAACCCAATTAAATACCCGACCCAGATCCCCAAACCAACCCGGCCCAATCCTTATTCAATTTGAGCCGTTGATCAAATGAGATCAACGACCCAGATTATTTGTTACCTTAATTAACTCACCTAACCCCTTCCTCTGGTCTCACTTCCCTTCGAGACTCTTCATCTCTCATCCTCTCTCTAACCTCTCTCTATTCCCCCAGTTCTCTCTAGAACTTTCCTTATGGTTCGTCTTCTCCGATGGCTTCACCTTCATCTCCGGCCACCTCCAGTCTCACCCCTTCAACCACCGGCCACATTGCTCCGGCTACTTCATCTCTAAGCCCCTTTAAGGATTTCAACCATGCCAGATGGCCATGAAGCTCCTGCCTGGATGTTTTCGGCCTTCTCCGGCGAGGTTCGACTTGATGAATCTCTAACCACCACCGTCTCTGAGTTTTACAATAGGTTCTCTGATCTTTCCCTGGGTTCTTATGAAACCCTAATTTTTGCCTAAACCTCTTAAATCTCTGGTATTTTTAATGATTCCCACTTATTTCTTCATGTTTTACTTTATCCTCAACTGAATCTCTGAGATTCAACAGCTTTTAAACGTTTTACTTCATTTTTCGAAACTAGGGTTTCTTAAAACCTCTTATATGCTAGTCTTAACTGAGTTTCTCTTTCATACTTAAGCCTGTTCCCTGCATATCGTGATGATTTTGTGCTTTTATCTTGCCTATGTTAAAACCCTAATTTTTCGTGTTTCTGTGTTTGGTTCTCTTACTGTTTCGCTCCTGCTGGGTTTTCTATGATTATCATGCTTTGAATAAACCTTTGGTCTACTTGTGACATCTCCGTGTGAGTCTATCTCATATGTTTGTTCAAATTCCTGCCTCTTTCTATCAATACTACTAAGCCATGCTTATTTGCTACGATTGCTTGTCTTCTCTGTTTATATGTTGAACTATAGAATCACAACTTTCTCTTGATTTGTTTTGACTTTTCTTACTCGATGGTCTGATTGGAAGATCTCTTTTAAAACCGTGGAATGCTGTTTGTCCACTTAAATTGATTGATTCCTTTGCCCTATATGCTTTCCCTAATCGAAGTCGTCTGAATTTAGTCTTAATTGACTACTCTATACTTAGTAAACTTTGATTCTTTCATTATTAGCATGATACTGATTTTATTACCTTATGTGGCATATGTTCCTACCGTTTGAATTTGAATCCCTTAACTCAAGGGATTACTTGTCTTAACAACTCATTGACTGATCTGAGTTCCTTAATTACCATGTTACTTTGATATTTTCCTTATTTAACTCTGTACAGTCTTCTATTTGCCTTATATGCTGAATGTTCTTTACCATTCTAAGAATTTTGAATCCCACAATTCAAGGGAACCGTGTATTCTTTCTCACTGATTGATTCTGCCTCCTCCTATTTGTAATTCTTACCTTATGTGATCACCTATTTCTCAACTATAAATACTGTGCTCTTTCATTGAGCAAGAAGTGGAACACAGTCAATACGACCCACTTTCACACACAGACTGACATTATCATCCGTCGAATACTGCTTCATTCTCTCTATCTTGCTCTCTTGCATTCTACTTCTCTTGGTTTTCTTTTGCCTCTATTATTATCTGCTACTTTCTACTAGCCGGCTGCTAAGCCAAGGCTAACACCGTGCTATTCAATACTCTCTCTTCTGTTGTTCTTTACTTACATCATTGGTATGTCCTAGTTAATATTATTGCACTCCAAACAATATGCTTCAATTTTGCTTAAGGTTCCTGCTCTCTCTTTTGTGCTTCTATTTGTGGTTCTATTGCTTACCCTGTCACTAGCATGTCTAATCCCTTATATGATGTCTCTTCTTTCTTCTAGTTTAACTTAATCCTTTGTTGTTTTCTGTAGCTTATCATGTCCTATACCGTAGTTGTTCCCCATTCCTCCTATCTGCTTATTATCCCCTATATGTTTGTGTAGCAGATGTGTACTATTTGGCATCTCTATGGTTTGAATCTGCACCTAAACTTATTACATACTATCACCCTTACTTGTCCCCTGAACCCCTTTCCCTGTTTGTGATTGTTCTTTGGTATCCTACTGAGTTAGGACTCTCTGCTATTTTAACATTAGTCCTTATGTGTTTTCTCGGAAACTATGTGACTTCAAAACTTCTTTTTAAACTCAAAAGTCCTTTTCAAAAGCACTTTCACAATTCCTAGACCCTTAGGTTCTACCCGCCTCAGTGTGAGCATCGCTTAGGGAACCATGAGTTCTCTATGAACCTTGAGACACTGAGGTAGGGCATTCTACACTGCACTTGTGTAACTGTCGACATTCCTGGGTGCTGGTATTGGCCAGGGCCCCCATTTAGGCCCTTTGGGAGCTTTGCCGTACCCAGGCTGGATAAGGATGTGAAGTTGAAAGGGGTGAGGCTGGAAGATTGGGCCTGATTGAAGGCTCTCTATAGAATAGCTTCTTATTTTCCTTTTTCATTATTGTAATCCATTTATTATGGTCTGTAATGATTTGTAAACAAATATTTGGGGCTGGATAGTGAATATGGGGGGAACTATGCATGTTTAGTGTAGTATGGATAGAAATCATGATTGTAGGCTTTATTTCCCTATGTGTGCAATAGTATCATGCTTAGGACATGCATACCATGCATTAGAAATCATGTTTAGGTTCTTTATTTCAACACATCTGTTATGTTCATGTCATCTTATACCATGCTCATATTTATAACTACAACAAGTAATAAAAACTCCTATAATGTACTACTACTGCATTTTTCATAAGCATAGCATCTAGAAACCATACTTTAGGTATTTCTATGTGCATTAGGTATCATGATCCGTAGGATTTTGTTTTCAGCAAGTCTGTTTTCGATTATACTCTGTTGAACACCTAGTTAACATGTATCTAATATAACAACCCCCATAAAAATATGGTTAATCTACTCGAAACATTGGCTGCAAACGTATATCTCGTAAAATCAGAATCAAAATATGCATGTTCACCCCTTCAGGCAATGTATACAACGCCTAGGCAAACTTTAGGCCTAATGCATAATTAAAATCAAGTTAACCGCGTCCTACTGGGTTGGGATTAATCTGCCTCTTTTAACTCTCTTAAATTTTGCTCCACTCCTGATTTTGCTTCTCTCTACTCTTTGTGAAATCCCTACTCTGTTTAAAAAATAAAAATCTGAAGTTGTGTGTTTTACTCCCATTATTAGTTTTCTGATTCCTATTCTATTAGGTTTCAAAGTTATTTCATTATGTAAAGTAGTTCTATTTCTGATTACTTGTTAAACTATTTTTCTAAAATGATTTATTAAAGTCTTATGAACTACTGGATTCGTACAGTCATTTTTGGATCATTGAATTTCGAATAAAGTATTCCTGCTTATACTACTGGTTTTTTCTGAAAAGTTATCTTTCACCAGGAATTTCCTAAATTGCTGGGTACTCTTAACGCTGTCTTTAAATCACTGTATACCTGAAAGTCAATATTTTTGCATCACTCAAGCTCGATTAAGTCTTCTGCCTTCATCAAGTTTTCAAACTCAGATTCTTACGACCTGTTGTTTTTTACTAAAATTCCTATTTTTGAACTCGTGTCTTCACTTTAATCGTGTCTGAGACGTGCCATTTACATATCTATGTGTGGAGGGATCTGTGAGACTTTCTTTGTCTTTATATGTTCCCCATATGTGTAGTCCTACTTGTTTTTGTATGTCGCTTAGTATTTTGACCTTTAAACCTAAGGGTTCTGCCTAGTTCCTGCCTTGTAGGATTAGTAGTCCTAAACACCCTCCAGGACTTATAGGATGAGATGGGTAATGACGCGCAATAAGCTTTCGTGACCAACACATGCGCTTTAAATAACCTTACGGGGTGGGAAGGGTAGAATACGGATATGATGACGGTGCACTAATACCACGTGTAGCCGCCTCCTCGAGGTGTGACATACCGGGTATTGCATTGAAGTGATCCGTATTACTTTAAACCTAGGACAATTCTTTTGTTTGTGATATTCCAAAACCTTTAAAGATTTTCATATTTGTTTACAATCCCCTCTTGTGTGAACCTTATTTGTTACTAGCTCACCATCCAAATTCACAAAACTTATTGGCTAGGGCCCACAATTGTGGATCCTGAGGGGTGCCTAATACCTTCCCCTCGGGATAATTTCAAGCCCTTACCCATTCTATGGTAACGCGAACTAGTTCACGAGTTATCAATTCTAGGTGCCCTAATGCACCATAAAATCGTTAGGTGGCGACTCTTCTTTAAACCTCTTCCTTTAAGGAGTTGTCCAGAATGTCATCAACCCGATCTCTTCGTACCTAACCCGTGCGATTGAAAAAGGGGGCGCGACAGTGACAATGGCCCGCAATTCATAGGCTCACAAATCACAGAATTCTTCTAAAGTTGGCAAATCAAGCGTATTAATTCTTCACCCTATCACCCTGTAGATAATGGGAAAGTTGAGTCAACAAACAAGATCATCATCAATAACTTGAAGAAATGATTGAAAAAATCAAAAGGAAGTTGGCATGACGAGCTACCAGGAGTATTGTGGGCTTACAGAACTACAACAAAGACAACCAAGGGAGAAACCCCATTCGCACTTGTCTACGGTTCAGAGTCTCTAATACCAGTGGAAATTGGCAAACCAAGCACGATATTCACAACAACAACGGAAGAAACAAGCAACGACGAATTGAGAACAAATTTGGATTTACTTGAACAAAGGAAGGAAGCCGCTTTAACACGCATGGCAACTCAAAAGCAAATTATAGAGCGGTATTACAATAGAAAATCTCACCTAAGATATTTTAAATTTGGGGACTTTGTTCTTAAAAAAGTCTTTCAATCAACAAAGGAGCTGGAGCAGGAAAGTTAAATCCAAATTGGGAAGGATCCTACAAAGTGCGCGGAATTGCTGGAAAAGGCGCTTATGAGCTAGAAGCTATGGACGACAGGATTTTACCAACAAGTTGGAATGCTGTTCATTTGAAGAAGTATTACTTCTAAGCAAGAGAAGTACCCACAGTCAGGTATCATTACGTACGATTTTGTTTATTAAAGTTATACTAACCATTTTAGATGATAGACAAAAAGCTAACCCATAACCAAATGATGATATTAGACCTGAATAGACACGAGGAAGTAACTAAATTCCCGATCTAGGGTTACAACCTTCTGATGGATATTTCAAAAGGGTTAAGCAGTCATCATCTAAAACAATATACCTTCGAATCCCGTATGTTTTTCCTTTTCAGGAAAAGGACCACAAGAAAGAAATAGTCAAGTTCTCAAGATTTCATTCTTCAAAGCTCAAACACTTGGGGGACTAAACAGTATGGAAGGCAATGAAAAGGCAAAGAAGACTATCAAAAGAGTTGAAGCTCAAGCCTGAAGATCCATCTTTCCCAACTAATCAAAATTTATGAGCGAAATCAACAAGCCTAAGACAAAGACACAAAGCCTTATTCAGAACCCTACAAAGAACATACTCGTGAATGTAAACGAATGTTTAGGTCAAAGGTAGAATTTACTTACGGGAAGAAATTCATACCCCCGTGTTTATTCAAAATATGTTGTGAAAGAAAACGATTATGAAAGAGTCATAGACGATACTCAAACACATGTAAAATGTTACGAAAGTTCGAATAATATAAAGACTTTCTTCAAAACATTATTTAGAAAAAACATGTGAATTCCTATCTCTCTTTTGTATGATTACACCATTATGAAGTTGAGACGTCTTCTTCATTAAGTGTCGTTCATAAAAGGGCACTCTTTTATAAATCGTGCTTATTTAAAAAAGACACGAAGTACTGAAGCAATTTTTAGTGCAAAATTAAATACTAAGGGGTAAAACAAAAACCCGAACGTAAAGCATGCAAACACTTACGAGTAAAATGAAAACTCGAAAAACACAAGTCATGCTGAGAAATTTAAATATTAATATTATATAACGGTAAAAAATAAGTATTAACTTAGTTCAAACCAAGCTTGTTCATACAAAGTTGCCCTTAAGTTGTCATTGGGGACTTACTAAATCAAACCTCTTCCCCAAATGGGACCGGGGGTAACCACCAATCGATTCAAAATAGAAAAAAAAAAGGGTTGATAAATACTTTCACTAAACACTGGAGGGATTATCTTCATCAGTAGGAGGAGCGACTTGAGATGGCAAGGATTGGGCAGCAGCTTCATCAGGCACAATCTCATCACCCATTGGAATTTCAACTTCAGGTGATGAAATTATTTGACTTTGCCGAGACTCTTCAATCGTCTCCTTGGTTTTGGCAATTTCAGATTATAAGTCAAAATTTTCTTGGCCCATTTCCGTCAATGTGTAAAGCCGGACATTCAAATAAGCCCAACTCACATCAGCGGTTGCCTTATCATCTTTCTCCCATTGTTCAATATCGGCTCTAAGCTCATCTCTTTCAACCACAACAGTGTCATAAGAAGCCTGCAAAGGGGCAAGAGATCTTTCCAGAAATTGAATCTTGTTTGAAGATTCACAGAGGTCTTCTTGGGTCTGAGTATGTGATTGCACAAGTTCACCAGCATAAGCCTCCTTCTGTTCCAACAAAGCTTTCAAGCTTCTTATCTCTTTAGTAGCATGGAAAAGCTGCTCCGCAAAGGAAGACTCCAGGATGTTCTTATTCTTGCCTGCTTGACTTGATGAAGCTTTCTCGATGGCCAATTCTGCAATTACTCTGAGCTGCTGCTCCAAGGTACATTTCTCCTCCTCCACTACCTTCATATCAAGCTGAAGACTCTCGAATTGCTCCTTCTAGTTATCAGCCTCGGTATGATAGTCATGCACTAATTGCTTCGTTTGAACGACCCTTTTCATCAATTCTGTACCAATTATATTGATCTGCACAAAAAGGGAAGTTAGATACGGTAAAGGTTAAAGAAATAATAGTATGAAGGATACCTTTAAGGATGAGTGTACAATCTCGTTCATCCAAGTTAAGGAGCTATGACTTTCTAACTTAGACTTCTCAACCGGGCCTATCAGAGGCTTCAACCACACATCCGCCTGGCCTGATTTCTTTAAGAGGCTACCTCCCGCAGGAATCTATATCATAATTTGCTTCATCTACCCACTACTAGAAGATTCTACTTCGACAATAGAAGGCACGGTAGTAGGGGCGGATGAAGGAGCTACAGATGGAATATGCAGGGGAGCAGAAACAGCAACATGTGCGGCAGATGAAAGTTCCACTGGAGTAGATGGACAAGAAATAGCAAGAGGCGCCTCCTCTGAAACTGTACCAAAGCCTTGATGGAATAACTGTTCAATTTATTCATTGCCTAAGGAAGGAATTGCATCTTTAGGGGCGGAAAGTTCTGACTCAGGCACGGAAGGTGGATCAATAACTGAAGCAGATTCGTCGTCAGACACGACCTTTCTTCTCCGTGACCTCCGAAATAGTGAACCTTCCTCCTGCTCTTCCTTATCTTCTAAGGTCCGAGACCCACTTGCTTTCCTTTTTGATGAAGAGGAGTTCACAATAATTTCTTGAGCCTTTTCCAAAGAAATTTTCGAAGCAGATACAACAGCAGTAGAGATCCCACGAGCAGGAAACCCTAACAAATAAAAGGGATTAGAGAATCTTAAAAAGGAGAAAAAGGAAATGTAAAAAAAACCTACCATGGGTTTTCACTTTCCAACCAAACCTCGCCGAGAGGTACTTCCAAGAACGTTTTTTCCATTGGAGCGATCAACAACAATTTTTCTACCCAACCACGGAAACCGGAGACCTTCTCGACGGTTCCCATGGTTGCTGCAAAAAGAAAAAAAGCAATCATGGTACTGAAAATCTATCAAAAATAAAGAAGAAAGTGAGCAAAACTGAACCCACGTGCAAATTTCCACTTCTCAGGGAAGGGGAGATTTTCTTAACCTACCAAACCTCTAGTAGGGATAGCAACATACCGTACATACCACCCTTTATATTTATCATCATCAGGGATAACCAAAACTCTTTTACTCCTAGCCGCAAGAGTAAAAACTCCTTGGCGGAACAACATAGGAGAATAGAGATGAATAAGATGATGAAAAGTAAAAGGAATTGAAGCTAAGTTTGCCAAATATCTAAGGCATGTTATTGCCCTCCAGATAAGAGGACCGATTTGTCCCAAACATACATCAAAAAATCGATAGAACTCTACAATGACAAGGTCGATAGGAGGCTTGAATCCTAAAGTAAATGGATAAGTATACACAAAAGAATACCTAGTTTTGTAAGAGGATATTCTATGATTTTCATTGGGAACTAAGACTGGAAAGTCAGATTTCCAATTACAATCTCTACGCACGAGTGACACTAAACTCTCAGTGATTTGAGTAGGGTAAAGATCAGCACGATCATGAGATGCATGGAAGAAAGTTGTTTGCTTATAGCCTTACTATCCTTTACAAAAGAAAACTCAGCAGGAACAATATCATCAACTTTTGGCTCACGAAGTGGTTCGTTAGGTTCTCTACTCTTAGAAGAAGATCTAGAAGCTCTAGCCCTAGAAGAAGATGAAGAAACATTAACCCTAGAAGATGGTGGAGGAGTAATGTTACGAGGAGAAGAAAAACTCCTAGAAGGTGTAGAACTCAAGCTCCTTAGTCTACCGCCCCTCCTACTCCGGATTGGAGCAGAAGAATGAGATAGTTCGTCTACTATAATGACTTTCTTGGGTTCCTGATTTGAGTAAGACATATTTACGTGAAACTTTACAAGCAATGAAGGAAATTTAGAAGTTTTTCGTGAAAGCAAAGGCAGAAAAGTGGTATTTATACTCAAAGGCAACCGTCAAAAAAAGGAAAAAATACTGATGTGAAAGTCATAATTAAAATTGTTACTTCGTGACTGATGCAGCCGCAAAAAGCCCTAAAAGGCGCTGATGAATTGCATGATCAATCGGGGAACTCCACGTGGCACGAGAATTAAATGGAAGTGACAAGCGACACATACATTCAGAGACGGATGCAATGGTACGAGTGAAACGGAGGCAAATAATTCCCGCCATAAATGAGTATCCACTTACCAAATATTTAATTGATAAATAAATGGTAACTGGGGGGACTATATGTATTGGTAAAAAATAGACTTCACACGTGTAATATTTTTGATGACACGACAATCTACGTGGAGCAATGGAAACGTGACAGCTGGTCAGAAATTTAGAAAGAGGGATGAAATAGAAAACACACGAGACAATTAGATGCGGGAGCTCCAGTCTATCTGAGGAGTTGAAGAGACATAGCCAAAATGAATCAGGGCAGAACAAAGGGCAGATTTAAAGATCTTCAATCAATGAGCTAAATGTTACATAATCTTCACACAACAGTTACGATTACCTATGTAACATTACATTAATGATATTATTAGTCATTAATGCTCAATCATTAAGAAGAGTAGACGTTATATTAAGAAATTCCCTATAAAAGGGAGTAAAATCATTAAGAACAACTTTTGCAGGTACTGATGGAGTGCAAGACTGAAATTGGGTGGACCATTGCATACATCAAGGGTATCAGTCCGACCTTCTGTATGCATAGGGTTCTATCGGAGGATGGGCACAAACCTTCTAGAAAGCATCAAAGAAGGCTGAACCCCAACATGAAGGAAATGGTGAAGAAAGAAGTGATTAAGTGGTTAGATGCGAGAATCATATTCCCCATCTCTGACAGCAACTGGGTCAACCCAGTTCAGTGTGTACTAGAGAAGGGTGGTATGCCGGTAGTGAAAACTGAGAAGAAGGAATTGATCTCTACACGAACAATCACAGGTTGGCGAATCTGTATGGATTACAGGAAGTTGAGCTTGGCTACCCGGAAAGATCACTTCCCACTTCCATTAATTGATCAGATGTTAGATAGATTGGCAAGGAGGTCTCATTTTTGCTTTCTGGATGGGTACTCGGGGTATAATCAGATCTCTATTGCACCAGAGGACATAGAGAAAACCTCATTCGCCTGCCCTTATGGAATTTATGCTTTTCGGAGAATGTCGTTTGGCCTATGCAACGCACCTGCCACATTCCAAAGGTGCATGATGGCCATCTTCACGGATATGGTAGAGGAAATAATGGAGGTTTTCATGGATGATTTCTCGGTGGTGAGGAACATTCGATGACTGCCTTAAGAACTTGAGAAGAGTGTTGACGCGGTGTATAGAGACAAATCTGGTGCTCAACTGGGAGAAGTGCCATTTCACGGTACAGGAAAATATAGTCTTGGGGCACTTAGTGTCAAGTAAGGGCATTGAGGTGGATCGGGCAAAGGTTGACGTGATAGCAAATCTTCCACCACCCACTTCCGTCAAAGAAATCAGAAGTTTCCTTGAGCATGTCGATTTCTATGGGAGATTTATAAAATATTTTTTCAAAAATTGCTAACCCCTTGTGTAAATTGCTGGAAAAAGAGCACCCTTTTGTGTTTTCTGATGACTGTAGGGTAGCATTTGAGGAATTGAAGAAGAGACTGGTAACCACACCTATCATTGTTTCCCCTGACTGGGAGAAACCATTTGAGTTGATGTGTGATGCAAGCGGCTATACTATGGGAGCAGTTCTTGGGAAGCAAAAAGATAAAATCATGCATCCGATATACTACGCAAGTAGAACGCTGTGACCGAGAAAGAGATGCTGGCAGTGGTGTTCGCATTTGACAAGTTCAGATCGTACATGATAGACTCGAAGGTAATTGTTTATACTGATCATGCTGCTCTCAGGTACCTAATCGAGAAGATGGAGTCAAAACCGCGCCTGATTTGTTGGGTGCTACTGCTGCAAGAATTTCACTTGGAAATACGTGACCACAAGGGAACGGAAAACCAAGTAGCTGATCACTTGTCTAGACTAGAAGCAGCTGAGAAAGCGGTTGAGGTAGAAGAGATTCTGGAAACCTTTCCAGATGAGCAACTACTAGCCACAAGTCTTGACGAAGCGCCATGGTATGCAAACATTGCAAACTATCTGGCGAGCATTATAGTTCCTTATCTGTTCAGGATTTGTATTGATAATATGATCCGGAGATGTATCCCCGAGATAGACCACTCTTCTATTTTGCAAGCATGTCACGCATCACCATACGGTGGAAATTCGGGGGAGTTAGGGCAACTGCGAAGGTCTTGGAGGCGGGCTTCTACTGGCCAACAGTGTTCAAAGATGCACATTTATGGGTAAAGGGCTGTGATGAATGCCAGCGAACCGAGAATATTTCCGGCCGACATGAGATGCCTATGAACCCAATTCAGGGGGTCGAAGTGTTCGATGTATGGGGAATCGACTTCATAGGGCCCTTCGTCAGCTCATATGGCAACAAGTACATACTCGTCGTTGTGGACTACATGTCCAATGGGTGGAGGCTACAGCACTCCCTACCAATGATGCAAAGGGGGTGATTGGGTTTTTGAAAAAGAACATATTCACCCAATTTGGCACTCCAAGGGCAATAATCAGTGACGGAGGCACTCATTTTTGTAATCGATCCTTCGAGAAGTTGCTAGAGAAGTATGATGTACGCCACAAGGTTGCCACTCCATATCATCCACAGACAAGTGGGCAAGTGGAAGTGTAAAACAGAGAAATAAAGAGTGTGTTAACTAAGATCGTGAATGCCACTAGAACGGACTGGGCGAGAAAGTTAGATGATTCACTCTAGGCTTATCGTAATGCTTTCAAAACACCAATTGGCATGTCGCCATACAAGTTGGTGTTTGGGAAAGCGTGTCACTTGCCGATGGAGTTGGAGCATAGAGCTTGGTGAGCGCTGAAATAGTTAAATCTCTACATAGATACTGCGAGAACAAGTAGAGTCACGGAGTTGCATGAGCTTGATGAGTTCCTCTATCATGCTTTTGAGAGCACAAGATTGTACAAAGAGAATGAAGATGTTACATGATAAAAACATTATTGAGCGGAATTTTAAACCCGGAGATACGGTAATGCTATACAACTCAAGACTAAGGTTATTTTCGGGCAAACTAAAGTCGCGATGGTCAGGGACATTTCGTGTGGTTGAAGTCCACCCCACAGGTGCTGTAGAGATTTCCGCAGATAATGACTCTCGCACGTTCAGAGTCAATTAGCACAAATTAAAACACTATGTGGGCATGGATGAAGCAAAGGGAGTGTTAGTGACCCATTTGATTGAGCCTCAAAGGTCGAGCGAACCTTAAATGAGCTTAGTTATGCCGTGACGCGACGTTAAATCAGGCGTTGCATGGGAGGCAACCAATTGAATTGTTGTAATTGTCATACCGCGACGTTAACTCAGGCGCTTCTTGGGAGGCAACCCATGATTTTATTTTGTTGTTGTATTTGATGTTGAACGTTACTGACCGAACTACTAACGTGTAGGGAAAGAATTATGCGCATCGAAAGGAGTCGGGGGTCAAAAATTAACCCAGGAAGAGGTAAAATTGAGGAAAAGATGAAAATTGGTCGTAGACGGTGATCCAGCCGCGAATTGAACCACGAATCTGACCGCGAATTTTGGGTAACACACTATTTTGGATCCGCGGACTCGCCCGCGGATTTTGGCAAGTGTTCTGCCTCAAGTCCACGACCGCGGACCTGGGCGCGAATTTTTGGACTTATTCTTCCCATCATCTGCGACCGCGGATGCTACCGCAGAGCTGGGCGCGGACTGGGCGGACTCCACGTAAGTTATAATTTTATTTTATTTTTCTTATTTTTTCCTAATTCCTCCCCTATCCTAAACGCCCACTCCCCTTTATTCCCTCCCCACTTTCCCCACTCCTCTTCTCCTCTTCAACCAAAACCCCTCCCCCTTCCCCACAACTCAAAACAACCGACTTCCCTCCTCTCCGTCCCCCATATTCCCCCTTCAACACCGAAACTCTCCTCCCTTCTTCTCTTCTCCACTCAACCAAGATCCAACCTCTATTCTTCTCAAACATCTCGAAGTACAATGCATCCTTCACGGAAGAGACGCGCAATCGGAGCCTCGTCCAGTAGGCATGGAGGTTCATCCAGAGCACGGGCATCGGCTAGCACAAGCCAATTTGATAGTCGCAGATTTGTATCTAGAGCGGCTCAGGACCATTTCAGTGAGAAGTATATGAAAAAGCCTGTACTCGAGAAAGCAATTGACAGGTCAGCCCTCCAAGTTGAATGTCCAAATATATATCGGGAATTGGTTAGGCGCCGGCTAGACATCTTCTTTGAAGAGCCGGAGGAGGGGAACATGATGCTTGTTCGAGAGTTTTATGCCAATTGCCCCGAACATGAGGAGATGATATGCACTGTGCGACAAACGAGGGTAGATGCCTCACTACATGCCATCAAAAGAGTCTATCTCTTGTTATTATTCAATGAGGCCGAGGATTATTATGATACTTACAAGCGTGATCCCGTGATTTGGAATTTATTTTTCCAAACTATCTGTGTACCAGGAAAAGAGGAAGTATTGTGTACACCTGGGAGCGTCTTGAATTCATCATCACTCACTTTTGAGGGTAAGTGCTGGTTGTACATAATCAACAGTCGATTGCTTCCATCTCACAACACCATGGAGGTAAATGGACAAAGGGCGGCGGTGATTTGGTGCTTTATGAATGGCCACGATTTTGATGTGGCCCAGCTTATCCAGGCGGATATGTTCGTCCGCTCACCAGTGAAGAGGTATGGATTTTAGTTCCCATCTCTTGTCACTAGATTGTGTAGAGCGATGAGGGTTCCTGAGAACCCCAATCTAGATGGAGTGGTGATGAAGGAGGCTAAGTTTCTGGCCGACAAAGTGACTATCGGGAAGGACCCGGTGGCACTTGGAGCAGATTATAGTGACAACTCTGATGAGTCTGAGTATGGTGATGATGGTAAGGAGGAGGATACACATGCCTCACCCCCTCATGAGCAGGTCCCAGAGGAGGAAGGACCATCTTAGGTCCGACGGAGTACACACATGACAGCTATGGAGCAAGAAATGGCAGGGCTGCGCACTTCACTTACAGACCTGGGTGCTAGAGTTGATGCTTTGGCTACCCAAAGTGCGAAGTTCGAAAAGAAGATCATGGGCTGGCTGCGTGCGCTGGGACGAGCATGTCATCTCGACCCTGGCATTGTCCCCGACCAGGACTGATTCACCAAGGAAGTTCCTTTACCTTACATTGCTTTATTTTATATGACATGGGGACATGCCATCTTTTTAAGTGTGGGGTGGGGGATGTTGTTGTATGTTGTCTTTTTTATATAGTTGATTTTGTAGTTTCTTTTTATAAATCAATTTTGACTTGGCCCGACGATGGATATCACTCGACGGGTTTCTTGAGGGACTAAATTCGAACAAAAAAAAAATTCAAAAAGATTTTTCTTTTGTAGTAGTGCATCAACCCCCCCCCCCCCCCCCCCCGTTTTTTTTTTTT